>CADDIJ020001016.1:0-22983 GCA_902809745.2 Tetradesmus lagerheimii | reverse complement strand
GACGCACTTTTGCCAACATCTTCTCAAAGTGCGTATTCCAGTTGCAGGCATTGTTGAACCACAGGCCAAGGTAGCAGTACTCTGATACAACAGGCACAGGCACACCGTTCCAAACGATGCCAGAATCAGCCAACTGGCTGGGCTGTCTACCCCTAGCTTTCTGCAGCATCTGTATCTCCAGATATATTAGGAAATATAGTATACTCACAATGAAGCTAGCACAATTGCTTGAAGCACATCATGAAAGGTTCAGCACCATCTGTGCAAAAGATACACCACACCGCGATACACAGCAGCACGTCTTGGTGCCCCATCCTGCCTCACCTACTTCTGCTATGTGCAAGCACTGCACTCTCTACTGCCTACGTATGTGCAACATCTGCACTGCTACTGCTAGCTACCGACGCCTCCAATTGTATGTACACCCAAACCTAGCCCACCAGCTCCGTACAACACCTGCCGCGCACCCCCACAGCAAGCACCTGCAGTGCTGTGCAATCTGTCAGTAGCTGTGTTTGCATGCAGAGCACCGGCGCCACAGGGCACAACCAGTGCTGCTGCAGCCTACAACTCAGATCTGAAGTTTTCCAGCTGCCAGTGCTGTTGCAGGCACATGCAGGCCACCTCAGCCCTTCCAGGGCTGGGGCTGCTTGGGCTGCTGAGCTGCTGCTGACCTGCCCCGCTTTGCTGCTGCGCCTGACTGCACCTCGTCATCTTCTGCGATGGGGTTCAGCCCCACCCCGCTCACGCCCTGCGCAGACAACGCAGCACATACATGCAGGTCAGGGCGAGTGCGTCGTCGCACAGTAGCTGCAACCACAGCGTGCACCATGTGTTTGGCCCTGCCGCTGCCACTAATTTAAAAGCACATTGCTCGAGAAGAGCCATCATGGATATGCAGCACAAGCATCAGGCACCCAGCACGTGGCGGCTGTCCTGCTGCAGCCGGCTCACCTTGGCTGCTGCGCTGCGCGTGCGCTTGCTGCCCACACTCTGGCCAGGTGCCGTCGCTATGGAGGTGTCCCTGCTGGCCTGCGCAACAAGAGCAACGTACGAAACCCAGAGCATCGTCAGCAAGCATCAGAAGCCATGGGTTGCAGCTTGATCCACAGTACCTGATCACCACTTGGTGTCAACGACTTGAGCGTGTCCCCCCGCACGCAGTAGGTAACCTGCACCAGTTCACTGCGCTGTGCACCGCATATTGCACGCAACACACTGCAGCACCACGTACGCCACGCAAGCTCACCTCAGAGACGTGCGAGCGGCTGCGCGTCACACGCGCCGCACCGTCTGCTGCAGCTGCGGCCCACTCCACAGGCTCTGTGCTGATGGATGCCGTTGACTGCTGCCGCGTGCGTGGCCTGCCGCTGCTCACAGCCCCGCCAGCTGCACCATCATCCTGCGATGCAGCCTGCACGCTGCCGCTGCGTGCGCTGCGCCTGCGCCCTGCACTAGCCGTGCCTGGCGCTGCTGCTGCTGCTGCAAGGCCTGACTGGCTGCTGGTGCGTGCAGCACTGGTAGAGCGCCTTGCGCGGGGCTTCTGGCCAGTGGCAGGTGCTGCTGCTGCTGCTGCTGGCACCAGGCCCAACACTGCTGGTGCCTCCTCATCGATGGGTGGCAGCAGCATGCCTGCCGCTGCCTGCAGTGGGTTGGCTGCTGCCTGCATCAGCGCTGCACCCTCACTAGGCAGCGGCTCAGTGCCGCCATCCTCGCTGCCTGCATAATCTGCATCATGTGCCAGCTGTGCATGCTGCGCTGCTGCTGCAGCCTGTGCTGCCTCCAAGTCTGCTGCCATCTGCTGCAGCTCCTTCGCCAGCTGATCCTGGTTGGCTTTCGCAGCCTCCAGCTGCTGCTGTAGCTCCTGCTGCACATCCTGCGCTGCCACCTGTTCAAGCGCGCGTGCCTGCGCTGCCGCCTCTGCTGCTTGCTGCAGCTGCGCCACCTGCTGCTGCAGAGCCTGCTGCTGGAGTGCTGGCTGCTGGTCGCTGCCCGGCTCTGCCTTGATGTCTGGCAGCTGCTGCTGACCCTGCTGCTCAACAGCTGCCTGCAGCCCTGCCTGCACACTCGCCAGCTGTGTGCTGGCCTGGTCTAGCTCGGAGCGCTTGGCCTGCAGTGAATCAGCCACCTCCTGCAGCTCCTGCTGTGCTGCTGCTAGCTGCTGGGCTGCAGCTGCAGCGTCAGCTTCCAGCTGCTCCTTGTTCTGCTGCGCTGCATTGAGGTCCTGCAGGAGAGCAGCGTGCTGGTCCAGCAGTGCAGCCAGCTTGCTCTCTGCACTAGCGCGCTGCTGCTGCGTCTGCTGCAGCTGCTCCGCTGCTTCCTGCAGTGCAGCAAGGGCTGCCTCCTGGCTGCTGCGTGTCTGCTCGTGCTCCTGCTGCACTGCCTCTGCCTCAAACTGCAGCCGTTCCAGCTCCTGCTCGGCCAGCTGCTGCTGCTCCTCCAGCCGTTCTACAGTCCGGGCTGTTACTGCCAGCAGCCGCTCTGCTACCTCCACTTCAGCCTGTTCTGCTGCCTTTTGCTGCTCTGCTGCCTCAATTTCTGCCAGCAGCTGCGCTTTGTTGTCCTCTGCTGCTGCAATGTCTTCCTGCAGGGCTGCCTTGTCCTGCTCTGCTGCAGCGACTGCTTCCTCTAGCTGCTGGTGGCTGCTCTGTGTTGCTGCTAGCTGCTGCTGTGCTGCATCTATGTCTTCCTGCAGAGCCGCCTGCTGCTCCTGCAACTTGCTGTTGCTGCTGCGCGCTGCCTTCAGCTGCTGCTGAAGGTCCTGCAGGCTTGCTGTGGCTGCAGAGACTTGCTGCTGCTTGGCTTGCAGCTGCAGTGCATCACAGTCAGGCAGCACGTGGCACAACACAGCAGTCCCTGCTCAGCTGGTAGATGGTGCGTGCAATGGCACAAGATGCGGCAAGACAGCCATTGCAGCGTGTGATGTACCGCCACCAGTGGCAGCCACCAAACCAGAGCTCGACCTATTCATGTCGACAGCATGGGTTCACAGACGTGTGCAACGTTGTACAATGCTCAAACGGCAGACAACCAACGACCCTGCTGTCCAGCACTCCTGAGCCCCTACGCAGAGGTCAGATCATGCGTGCATACACAAGCAGTGAGTCCAGCGTCCGCAGTTGTGCCAAGCTGGCTCCCGTGTCTCTCACCTCCTGCACTGCCTGCACTGTCGATGCATGCATGGTTCCCAGCTCACTGTGCGCCTGCTGCAGCTCTGCGTTGGCCTCAGCCACCTGCTGCTTCACAGCGCGCAGCTGCGCGAGCGCCTTGTCGACGTTGAGGTTGAGCTGGTCAAGCTTGATGCGCTTCTGCCGCTCAACCGGGTTGAAGGCTGCACCTGCCTGCATGCCAACTGCAGCTGGGAAGTGCCCAAACAGTGCTGGGCTTGCTGCAGCTGGGCGCAAGTCAGTCCTGCAAGCACCACACAGCAGTCAAGATGCATGAGCCACGCGGCAGACGCACATGCATGCAGGGGGTCTGACAAGAGCAGGTGGCATCCAAGGCTCGGTCAATTCAGCACTTAGGCACGTCAGGGAGCTTCAAAACCATAGGTCACCAGAGACCACAGCTGCCAGGGCTCACCGTGCTGCAGCTGATGTAGCCAGTCTCAGCTGCTCCTGAAGTTGTGCGATCTGCGCGTCTTGAGAATTGATGCGGCTCTCACACATTGCAGCTGCGCTGAGCATCCTCTGCAAGCAGACTCAAGGGTGAGCAAATGCACACAACAGCGCAGTGACACTGCTGTTGCTGCTAGCAGGACTGCCTTACCTCCACGAAACTGTTGACGTCCTCCCCAGGAAACATGAACTCTCTCCAGCTCTCCGGCTCCTGCAATAAGTGCGGCTGTGCTTTGTTGGCTTCATGGCTGGGCTGCACACAGTAGTGTCTCATTTGCAGACAGCAGCACTCACCGCCATGTCGGCTCAAATCGCAGGTACGCTGCCCGCAGTAGCGTTTAACAGGCTAAATTGATGACAGTATTGGTTTGTATGTGCGTGGTGGCAAGCCCAGCTCGGCGCAATTTAAATGCCAAGAGAACTGGGCAACTTCGGTGTGCAACACTGAGCTGCGGTCACAAAATAAAGCGCCCAAGGACAATAATCTAACCCCGATGAAGTTAACAACGCTGAGTATCGTTCCGCTGGGGCCTCCGTTCGGCCTTTCAAACCCTGCAGTAGTGCCCTGCCACAAGTATGTTGCAACAGCTGCTGTACACACCATATCAGCACATCCGCAAGCAGCAACCATAATCGAACTAGCAAAGAAGTTTGCTTGTCGGTTTCAGATCATGCAGTTATGCACGGTACAGGGGGCACAAGCAGTGGGCCCGAGTCCGCCTGAATGTGTGGAGATCTGTGCAGTATGTGGCAGCAGCAGTTTGATAAATGGCTTCGGGGCTGCTTTGGAGACGCTAAGAGGTGTTGGCCAGCATTTCAAGCCTTGGCGAACGGATGGGGCTGCAGTGTTTGTGGAACACCCCAGGCAGTACATATGTACTGCCGCAATCACATCTAATGCACCTGAACCCTGCCATGCACACAACGCAGGCACAGCCATGTCAATAACATGTTGATGATGAGCATGTCATGCTGTGATCCCGTCAGATGCCACCAGGGATGTCACAACATTCCTTTGATGAATGCAGGCAGCAACTCATTGCCAGTGAGATCCCATCTCAGGCTGGGAGCGATTGCAGCTGACCAATTCCTGGGTTGCGCCGTCAGCAGCCCTGCTCCTTGTGCGTTAAATGCCATTTTCTTGCTTGGGCCATAGCCGTTTCACATGTTGAACCATCACAGCGCACAGTTTGCACCAATTTCTGTTGCACGTTGCAACCTATTACTGGGCAAAAACAATCGCCAGGCTGAACTCGATTGTGCGACAACAGGATGTGAAGATGAGACTCCACCTAGATGTATGAATGTTGATTCCAGCCAAATACAATCCTGCCGCCAAGTCACTACGCCAGACAAACTGAGTCACCAAGTACCTGGTAAACTCATACGGACAGAAAATAATCTGGATGTTGCCAGGTGCTGCAGCAGTGTGGCACAGCTCTAAAAAACAGACGTCATGCTAATCAAGCAGACAAGCAGACAAGCAGACATCATGCTAATCAAGCACGCCTAAAGAAGCACCATCGGGTACGCTGGCTAGCCCTGAAGCTATGTGGTGCCTTCAAAGTTGAAGGTTTGCAGTGTTTTTCTGTTCACCGCGGCTTTATATGCACTGGTAAGCTACTATGTGGTGCCTTTAAGGTTGAAGTTTTGCATATTGTTTTGAAATTTGCAAAACTTCAACTTTAAAGGCACCACATAGTTGCCTACCAGTGCATATAAAGCCGCTGTGAACAGAACGAAACACTGCATAACTTCAACTTTACAGGCACCACATAGCGGTTGAACAGCCACGTGCTGTGCCGAGGCACAGCATTTGAGTGTGCTGGTTCAGAGCACCAAAGCTCTTGATCTGGCCAGCATTCCTTGACATGAAGGTGTGCGGCCTGTGCAACGTGTTTAAGAGGTGGATGCCATGGGACATAGGTACTGGTGGGATTGTAGTTCAGAGGCTGTGCATCCTTGTGAATGTGCGTCAAGCTTTTGCTCTTAGAGAAAGAGTCATCAGGTCCACGAATGCATGTTGTGTGCGTGCCAGCACAGTGATCAAGATCAAGCTCTCAAGAGGGCACCGAGCCAGGCTGAGGCCCTAGAGAACTGTACTGATGCACCACATCTTTGGCTGCACAACACGTATGCTAACCACCAAACACTGCACTCATTAGCACTCAGTGAACCGCAGCAAGGTCTTTGAACCCACGGGGTACAAGCTGGCATGCTTGGAGCAGTCAACACCTTCTGGTAGTATTGCCTTGCAGGAAAGTGAGACACGCCATGTGCAGGGCACCAAGAGCTGCACCTGCTGCATGGCAACCCCTGATGAATTGCTAATGAGAAACCAAATGCTTTCAGCATTATACGACTTTTCAACACCTGCTCTGTTAACTCTTTCTGTTAAGTTCTGTTATGCTTCCCGGCCTTCCTGCAACTGCCACCTACATCAACTGTGCAGACGCCTGACTTCGCCACACACCCCGTGTCTGGAAGTCACAGACGATCAATAGAGAGACTGCGGCCTCCATACCAGCGTACAGTACGCTGAGACTCCGTTGACGACCCCCGTTTGTGAGAGATGGCAGACATTGAGGTTGCCGAGGCGCCCGTGGCAGCCCCTGAGGTGCCCGAGGCAGCAGCAGCGGCTCCCTTTGATGACAGCTATGATGAGGCTCTGCTCATCAAGGTCAAGGGCAAGGTGCGGGCCCACCAGCAATGGCCCGGACACGCCCAGCTTGCAGCTCACGCATCTATTTGCTTGCAGGTGAAGCGCCCAAACAGGCCTGATGACACAGAGAGGAACCTTCAGGTCCAGAAGCTGCAGGAGGCTATCGACAAGGCCTCGGCCCGCATGAAGGCAAGTTGCTGTACAGCCTGCAGCTGGACTGCTCCAGCGTAGCTCAGCGATGGTTTACTAAGCTCAAGTTGCACTTATTGCAGGAGATCAAGGGCATCCTGGACTCCAGGGCCTCGGGAGGCAAGACAGTCAGTCCCGAGCAGCAGGCGATCCGCGACCGCCTGGCGCAGCTGAGGCAGGAGTTTGACACAGTGCTGGTGAGTTGCCCGCAACCTGTGTCGTAGCAGCTGCTGATGAGCGGGACTGCTTGCATTGGTCATGACCAGGCTGGCGCCCACAAACTGTAACCGCTTGTACAAATCTGCCTCTGGCCCACCAGCAACTGTCCTGCAAACCTGTTCTTGCTGTTTGTGCCATGCAGCTCCAGAAGAGGCGCCTGATGAGCGAGAGTGATGACAAGAAGACTGACAGGGACAAGCTGTTCGCTGAGCAGCGTGCCATCAAGGACACCATCCGCGGCCCCAGCAACCTGCAGGTGAGCTAGACAGGGGATAGTCTGTTCTGTTGTTGGGATGCAGCTTTGGCAGCTGCTTGTCTGGACGTGGCAGACACAGCAGCAGCTGCAGCAGGCGGGTAATCTGACAACTGTGGTCAGCCTGCGTACAGCGGTGTCTGCAGTCTTGTGAAATGCACCCTTCAGATGACGTGGTCGGCTCTGTGCATTGCTGGCAGGCTGCACTGCTCTCCAACCCAGCCAAGTCTTGTTGATGTCGTGCAGTTTCTTTTGCATCAGTTCCTCTGTCTGACTGGGTGCTTCTGCTGCCTGCCAGGCCATCGAGTCCACGCTGGCTGAGCTGGAGTTCAAGCTCACGCACGAGAGCCTGAGCGCCACTCAGGAGAAGGCGCTGCGCGAGAAGAAGGACCGCATGGAGCGCCAGGACAAGCCCGCGGTGGCGCGCCTGGCGCAGGTGTCTGCCAAGATCGATGAGGCCAAGGCTGCCAGCGACGCCATCCGCGCTGAGATCGCGGTGCTCAACGGCACGCTGGACAAGATCAAAGCCGAGCGCGAGGCCGCCAACGCCAAGCTGGACGCGATGCGCGCCGAGCAGCAGGAGGCGCGCAGCGACATCCCGGGGCTCATGGTGGAGAAGAAGGAGCTGTGGGAGGTGATCCAGACGCTGCGCGACAAGCAGCGCGAGATCCGTGACAGCTTCAACAAGAAGTGGGAGGAGTTCAAGAAGCAGGACAAGGCCTGGAAGGGCTGGTTCGCGCAGGAGCGCAAGAGGAGGTGCGCGGCGTGGGCCTGCTTGGGGGGCGGGGGGGGCCCAGCACCTGGTGTTTGTTGTCCTGCATGCCTTGCTGCATGCCAGCTCGCTCAGTGTCAGTTTATCAGCACCTTGTCGGCAGGCAATTCACGGAGCATACTTGCCTGCCGTAATATGTGGGTGTGTGAATATGCATGTATGACTGTTGCTGCTGTGAAGAGTTTGGTGAATCACTTGCTTTTTGGCTTGCTGTTTCGCTGCTCTGTCTGCTGCAGGCAGGAGCAGCGCAAGGTGGAGTATGAGGAGCGTCAGGCTGCCCGCAAGGCGCGCGATGGCGAGTCAGCAAAGCCCGCCAAGTTTGAGATGGAGGTGAGCAGCAGCTATGATGGCTGGTAAGCACGATCGTGCTGCAGGCATCATGTGAGCTGACAGGTGGTCGCCAAGGTCACCACTGGTATGCCCAATGCATGACAGTGATACTGTTGGTGAAATGCAATTGGTAAATGTAAAATGCGATCATATATCGTGCAGATATCTGGTGTGTATGCTGGTTGTGTGTACATACACACGTTTGGCCTGCATAGTGTGAACAGGAACAGCAGACACGCTTCTCACCCTCTGCACTCTGTAGCAGTTCATCGATGGGCATGTGGGTTGCGAAGGCAGTATCATGGGTATGTTTACAGTGCTGTCTGTGGTGTGTGCTACATGCCGCACAGCTGCGCTGGCTCTGTGTTGGCGACAGCTGCAGTGTGCTATGCACAGTGCTGCCTGCGTGTCTGGCATAACCTCACTCACTGTTGTTACACCCGCGTGAGTGTTGTGCTTAGCTTGCATGCTGTAACACAGCAACGGCAAACATGATCAGCACAGCAACAGTAGTTGGGGTGTGGTGGCAGCAGCAAGATTGCAAGTAGGAGCAGCATCATACCCCTGTACTTGGTGTGGAGTCGTTATGCTTGCACACTTGCTTGTGACTGCCAGCAGTCCCGACTGCACTTGGTGAGGAGCAGATCACCTCTGCATGCCTTTCGCATTATTGCTATCACTGTGTGTTGCATGCACTGGCGTCGGCCAAGCGAGTAGCCCTGTGCAGCTGGCATGTCATCACAACTTGCTTTGCTATTGCTCATTTGCTGTGCTGCGGCTGCTGCCACCTGCAGGTGTACACCTGCGAGCAGGTGCTGAGCTACCTGAAGCAGTTTGTGGCGGTCAAGGCTGCCAGCGCTGAGGAGAAGAAGGAGGTGGAGGCGCCCGCGCCGGGCATGAAGCTGCTCGCCAAGAAGGGCGACGACGAGAGCGACGCGCTCTTCACGGGCATGGGCGGCAAGAAGGGCCGCGGCGCGCGCAAGGCGGCAGAGAAGTCCAAGGCAGTGGAGTCTGTCAAGGTACGTTGCCGGTCTGCTGCTGGGGGTGCTTTGTGTCTCGGGGTTAGGCTACGGATCCAGTATAGTTGTGCTGTTGCATGGTGGTGCACGCTAGTGCAATGTTGTCGTTCTTGCTGTGATCATGGGCTGCGTTGAATTTGTAGAGTGCGTGTCAGCCAGCTGAACACATCATCTGCAGCGCGGCCTTGCTCAACCAGCTGTGACTTCCTGCAGTAACAGCTCCGCCACACGCATCATGAACAACCGGTGTCCTGTCAGCCAGCATGCACAACATACGGCGCCTGCTGACACGCTCTCTGCTGCTCTGCTGTGCTGCCCCTCCTCCTGTGCGCCCGCAGAAGCTGCCGCAGGTGCTGCCCCTTGAGACGCTGAAGACGTTCATGACGCTGGGCATTGAGGCTCCCAAGGGCAGCGAGGACGTGCCGCGCGCCATCGCTGCGGTGGAGGCCAAGAAGGCCGAGTACGAGGAGAAGCGCGACAAGGCGGCTGCTGAGCCGCCCAGCGAGGAGGAGGAGCCCGTAGAGGTGCGTGTTGTGATGCATGCTTGTTTGGGGGGGTGGGAAAGGCGCTGCTGCTTACCTTTGGGGCGCTGAACAAGGGGTTGGAATGGGCACAGTGATGTATGGCAGGGGAGGATGAGCGGATGGGCTCAGTCATGTGTTTTGTTGAGCTGCCAGCTAGCAAATCAGCTTGTGTTGTTGTGCTGTGTCAAACGCGCCACCTCATTCCCGCAACAGCAATACCCAATTCGCGTGCACCATCTCACGCGTTGCTGACCCTGCTTTGCACTGGCCGGTCCCTGCTCTGCCTGTTGCCGCCTGCAGGAGGAGGAGGCCGCAGCAGCTGATGCCAATGGCGACGCCCCTGCTGACGAGGAGGCAGCAGCTGAGGAGGAGGAGGCCAAGGAGGAGGAGCCAGCAGCAGCAGCAGAGCCAGAGGCAGCAGCAGCAGAGCCAGAGGCAGCAGCAGCAGAGCCAGAGGCTGCCAAGCCGGAGGCCAACGGCAACAGCACAGAGGAGCCCAAGGCTGAGGCCAACGGCAACTCTGCTGTCGTTGCTGCTGTTGCTGCCACCGAGGTGGCTGCTGAGGCTGCCAAGCCTGAGGCGAATGGCAACAGCGCTGACGAGCCCAAGGCTGAGGCCAACGGCGATGCGCCTGCGGCCGAGGAGGCAGCAGCTGAGGAGGAGCCTGCCAAGACTGCAGAGGGTGAGCAACAGACGTAGCTGCCGCTGCTGCATGTGAACTTGAGCGGTGCCTTCTTTGCAGCAGTTCGATGGTACGCTGCAGTGCAGTTGGTGGCTGTCGTGCGTGGTGTTGCGGTGTTTCAGTTGAGCTCGTCGTTGAGCTGGCAGCGGTCTGGAGTGGCAGCACACACCTGCAGCATGCACGCCGCTCTGTTGTGGTGACATCTGATTGTTGAGCTGGCAGCTGTCTAGTGTGACAGCATGCACCTGCAGCATGCACACCATACACACTGCTGTGCCGTGGCCAACAGAGCTTTGACTTGCATGTGCTGTGCTGCTGCTGCTTCTGGTGCTGCTGCAGAGCTGAAGGCCAAGCTGCGCGTGACTGACGATGGCGAGGTGAACCTGGAGCTGGCTGTGTAAGCAGCGCCAGGCAGCACCGTGGAGCATGCAGCAGAGAGCTGGGCGGCACTCATATTATGCAGCGTGTGAACTGCACGGGTGGCTGTTGGTCTGCGCACGCCACACACTGTACTATGATGCTTTTGACAACAAGCAGGGGCTGGTGGTTCAGGCAGGATGCCGACTCGTGACCCATTTGTTTGACTGCTTGGCATTTTTCAGGACGGGCAATCTATTCGCTTAGCAGCATTGCTATCATTGGGATCCTTTGTGAGCATCTCCACAAGTACTTTTCTTTCTTTCTCCTGTGGTACTGTCTCTGGCTGTCACGTGCGCGGTGCTCATGTTCGTGGCTTCGTACGTTCAGGAAAAAGAATCTGTCAGCGTGCAGGCGTGTGCTGATTGGCCGCCCTTGTTGCTGGTTTTCAGGAAAGGATGGCTGGGATGGCATTCTTTGCTACATTGTTGAAAAGTTCTTTCCTGCTGTAACTCGTAAACGTGCACGGTGCCCATGTTCGTGGCTTCGTACGTCCATACATATGATACGACATACATGGTTCGCCTCCATGGCTGCAGACGAAGGTTGGTGACGCCGTTGGCCTGACTCATTGAGTGACCGCCTACGAACATACTGACGGTCAGTGCTGCATTACGGTTCAATCTGCAGTGCAGAGTGTCACACAGGCTTCCAGTTCGTTACTGAATAGTTACACTACCAGTGTACAGTACACTCCCGATGTCTACAGCTGAGTAGGAAAATCATCATCATCATCATGTTACCCATTAAGCCATAGCATCAACGCCATCGGCCCCGCAGGAAAAGATGCCGTGACGAACTTCCGTACAACGTGGCAGTGGCAGTACCAGAGTGGCAAATACGTGATGCCCGCCGGCGGCGGCCACTGGCTGCGAATGACATTTCAAGAGCATTCACTGGTAAAGATGTTGATGAGCAGTCACTGCTGAGCCGTACCATACAGCCCGCCACTTGGGATGCACGATAATGCTGCACAAAGCTGCACTGCCACGTCGCATGCTCAGCATCAGGCTGACATGCCTTTCCTCAGGAAAGGGTAGGGCCTAAAGACCACCTGCTGGCTACACAAATCACTCATGTGATCACAAGAGCATCACACCACTGGGTTCCGAAATGGTTGTTATGCCACACTGCACTGCCTGCCTTGCCTGCTGCATTATACGGTCCGAGACGCTGCCTGCTGCCTGCCTGCCACAGTGTTCTGCTCAATGGTCATCAATCTTGACCAGCTCAGTCTCAAAGATGAGGGTGGCGCCGCCTGCAGGGCACGCAACAGACCAACACCTTGATGGTCAGCAATGGCAGTCAAAGCTGCTTCATCATCATCATCATCATGTTACCCATTAAGCCATAGCATCAACGCCATCGGCCCCGCGCCCCTCAGGAGCGGAGTCAAAGCTGCTTGTAACAAAAGTAAGCTGCTTTGGTGTAGGAATTGAACGCTGAAAGCACTTTGCTGGAACACCAGTGACGCTGCATTGCGCTGTGCTGGCTCATACAGAGATCGCTGCCTTATGCCAGCTGCAGCGCAAGCTAGCGTATACGTGCAAGGACTACGCCACAAGGGACTTGCCTGGGATTGTGGGTGGCGCGCCACTCTCGCCATAGCCCAGGTGGGGTGGGATCTTCAGCTTGCGCTTCTCACCCACACTACGGCCAGCAGCACACGGCAGCAATCAGCGACATGTTGATTAGGCAACTGCTAGAGTGTACTACCATCCGCCGGCTGCAGCAACACACCATGCCATGCCGTTTGATTTGCCGCCAACTGTCAAGCAGGCAAACACAGCTCGATGAGCTTCCCATGGCCTGATGCATGCACGGTTTAGTTACCGCGTTGCTGCACAGCCAGCAGCGCTGCAAAGCAGCCCATCAAGCGCCCGCTGTCGCACCCCTCCTGCTCACCACATGCCGCTGATGCCCTGGTCCCAGCCCTTGATCACGCGGCCAGCGCCCAGCTCAAACACGATGGGGTCGTTGCGGTCATGGCTGCTGTCAAACTTGGTGCCATCAGTCAGGCGGCCCTGCAGGGAAAAGGGAAGTGGCTACTGTTCAGTCTATCTAAGATAGTCCTCAGCAAAGTACTGCTTGCAATAGTATGGAAGGCACCGCAGGAGCGCATACAACACCATGACCACACCGCTGCTCGTACGCAAGTCAGCCATGATTGCTGCTGCTTTCTGCATGCCGGCACCAACAGGTGGTGTGCATCAAGTCGCAACTATTGTAGGCCAGCAGTAGCAGGAGATCAGTCCGGCGATGCAACTCACCGTGTAGTGCACATGCACTGTGTCCCCAGGCTTTGCCTTGCGTGTGCACTCCGTGGGCTTGAACTGCAGGGGTGGCAAGACCCACGTGTTGAGAAGTGTTTGAATCTTGTGAACATGTGGTCCTGCCTCTGCCACAGAACAAGACACAGCACAACCAAACAAGACTGCTCTGGCCTGATGGTGGGGCTCAACCATAGCCGGCCCTGTGATCATGTTACGCCTAGCCGGTGCGCCTGTGCAGTGTTTTCACAGCAGGCCCTTTGAAATTGTACTCAAATCAACGCTTGGATCGACAGCAACGTTCGAAACAGACCATACTGCCACTGGGTGTGTGCTTGTCCTATGAAAGGGCAGCAAGTGCTGCTCTGTCTCTGTGTGTCGTGCTGAGGCACCAAGGCAGGAGTTAGACCCACCTTGACACCGATATGTAGTGAGGTCACGTCCTTCTCTGTCTTGGCATCTACAAAGAGTGCAGTTGCCAGCAGGGCCAGGGACAGCAGTGCAAGAAGCTTCATGTTGCTACGTGGTGGATGCTGATCGTGCAGCAGCGATGCACAACCAATCACAACGATTACAGCAAACCATGGGACAGCCAAGCCGCTGAACAGACGGTCACAAGCTGAACTGCACGATGTTTAGGGTTAGTTGGTTGGCGCAGCTGAACAGCACGGCGGGCTCGGAATGCAACACCTCGACATATCTGCGTAGCACACACGACGATTGTGTTACTTAGTGACAGCAAGCCCGCTGCTGGTTTCCTGCTAGTCCATTCAATCCGTGTGCTAGTCTTCGTGTCAGCAGCATAGGCTGGGACTTCCAGCTAGCGACTTTACGTAACTAATTATCATAATCAACTTTCAAGCGGCGTTGCTGATCGCTTGTCTGCTGCCGGGTCGCGCTTGCTTTTCGAACGAGACGCTCAGCAGCAGGGGCAGCGCACTGCTGCTAACCCAGCAGTTATCAGACACGGAGGCGTTCTATAGAAGTATCGATGCCATCAGCGCTGGGGAGCCCGTGTCAGGAGAGCCAGCAGCAGCAGCAGTCAGTTAACGTCCCGACAGCAGAGCAGGCTGATAGCAGCACAGTCAAGGAGGGCTTTTCGGCGGCCAACAGCAGCAGCCAGTGGCATGATGCAGTGGCTGGTGTGCATGCCCTCGTTGCCAGGCTGCTAGGGCAGCAGCATGCACAGCTGTTTAACTTGGCACTGGTACCCTGCACACCAAAGGCGCCGCACGGCCACTTTACTGTGTGCGTGCATGATGGGATCGTGCACATATCTGGCACATCAGGCGTGCAGCTGGCATCTGGTGTGCACTGGTTCCTCAAGTACTTTGCGCGCTGTTCGGTCAGCTGGGAGCTGACTGGGGGTGTGCAAGTAGACGCATCTCGCTTGAGCGCTGCAAGCCTGGCATCCATGAAGGCGCGCGGCGCCGTCACAGTGGAGCGTGCAGTGCCGCTGAGCTTTTACCAGAACGTGGTCACCATGAGCTACTCCATGGCCTTCTGGGAGTGGGACAGGTGCGCTGACCTGGCTGGCCTGTGCTGATGTACTCCTGCTTCACTGAGGCTGATGTATGATTGTGTGCGGTGGTTTACCATGTTCGGCATGGACATGATCTTTACTCTCAGCACTCTCAGTTGAAGTGCTTGGTATCATGTGCTGTGGTGTTTACTCATGCAGTACTTGTGTGGTGTGAAATTGTGTGCTTGGCTTCGATTCCTTCAGGAACATATGCAAACATTCACACCTGTTGTCAGGTTGTATGAGTCATCAAGCAGACCATGATTGCAAGCTGAGCCATTGCTGTGTTTGCAGTATGGTTGTTGTGATGTGCAGAGGCTGAATTTGGAGCGTGAGCACAGCAGACTGCGTACGTCTTCGCCTTGTAAGCACGTGTTCTGCTCTGCTGCTGCTGTTGTACTCTTCATGTTCTGCTCTGCTCTGCTGCTGGACTCATCACTGCGTATGTTGCCTGCGTGTGGCATGCAGGTGGGAGGCTGAGCTGGACTGGATGGCGCTGCAGGGCATCAACATGCCGCTCATGCCGCTGGGCATGGAGGCGCTGCAGGCAGCAACCTTGGCAGGACTGGGGCTGACCCCAGAGCAGCTGCAGGACTTCTTCCCAGGGCCAGCCTTCCTGGCATGGGGGCGCATGGGCAACATACAGGTGCGCAGGGCCACCGCATGTTGCCGCCTGCATGCGTAAGTTGCTGGTTGTGTGTGGGGCCTGTGTTGCTTGGAACTTGATTGTGTTTTTGACTGTGATGTACAGTGCACGGCACCTGACGCGTGCTCTGCCTGCTTGTATACTTGATGTCTGCCGACTGCAGGGTTATTGCGGGCCGCTGCCGCGTGAGTACATGGACAAGCAGCTGCAGCTCGCACGCCGCGTCGTCGGCCGCATGCGCGAGCTCGGCATGACGCCAGTCTACCCGGCCTTTGCAGGCTTTGTGCCGCGCGCGCTTGCAGCCCTCTACCCTGATGCAGCTGTCACGCCGGCGTCAAACTGGTGCCATTTCCCAGACGCGTACGCCTGCCCGTACCTGCTGGCAGCAGACGACCCGCTGTTTGCACGCATCGGCGCTGCCTACATCACCACGCTGCGCAGCGAGCTGGGCTGGGACGCCGCCAGCTACTACATCGCTGACACGTTCAACGAGATGAAGCCAGCCAGCGACAGCACAGAGTACCTGGAGGGTGTGTCGCGCAGCTTGTATGCCGGCATGACGGATGCAGACCCCAGCGCCATCTGGTGAGCAGCCAACGGCAGTGTAGTATCAACAGTTGTGTATGGTCGTAGCGTGGGTGTGCATTTCGTTGTGGAGGGACTATATGTGTGTGTACTGTTAGCGGCGATTTGAAAAGCAATATTTCTATTGCTTTTCAAATTGTGGAGGGACTATGTGTGTGTACTGTTAGCGGCGATTTGAAAAGCAATATTTCTATTGCTTTTCAAATTGTGCAGGGACTATGTGTGTGTACTGTTAGCGGCGATGCGCCTTCAACAGCGTCTGCTTCCTGTGCACAGCAGTTGTGTTTGTTGCTTGCCACCGCTACATGCTGCCCACAGCTGCGCCTGGACCGTGTTACTACTGCTGATGGGCTGTGCTGATATGCTGCTGCTTCTGCTGCTGCTGCAGGGTGATGCAGGCGTGGCTGTTCTTCAGCGACTCGCGCTTCTGGCAACCGCCGCAGATACAGGTAGGCAGGCGCACGAGGTGCAGCTTGCCATGCGGTTCTGCGGCTTGTTGTCCGTTCATGCCTGGCTTCTGGTTGGATGGAAGTGGCAACATGCAGCATGCTCTGTGCGTTGCTGGGATGTTTGCTTTGCCTTTGTGTCTGCATGCCTGGCTTTGCCAGTGACGCGTGCTACCTCTTTCAAACAGGTCGCTGCTCTTGCTCTATTGCAGGCGCTGCTGTCTGGTGTGCCGCGTGGCCGGTTGCTGCTGCTGGACTTGTTTGCTGACGAGCACCCGGTGTGGTCGCGCACGGCCTGCCTGTACGGCCACCCCTTCATCTGGTGCATGCTGCACAACTTTGGCGGCAACCTGGAGATGTACGGCGCGCTGCCTGCAGTGGCGGAGGGCGTGGCAGCAGCGCTGGACGCAGCGCAGGGCGGCATGGTGGGGGTGGGCATGGCGCCAGAGGGCATCGAGCAGAACCCAGCAGTGTACGAGTTCATGGCAGAGATGGCCTTCAAGGGCCGCGCTGCAGAGGCAGCTACGCCTGGTGGGCTGGCAGCGTGGTTTGCAGAGTACGCGCAGCGGCGGTACGCAGGTGCAGGTGCGCTGCCGGCGTCAGCATCAGCGGCAGTGCAGGGCGCGTGGCAGCTGCTGGCGCGCAGCGTGTACAGCTGTCGCGACGAGCTGCACAACACGGTGTGTGACGTGCCCACCAGCAGGCCGGGGCTGTCTCGCAGCGAGATCATGGGCTGGGGCCTGGGCCCGCACCTGTGGTACAACGTCGGTGATGTGCGCGCTGCCTGGGAGCTGCTGCTGCAGGCCGCATCTGCCTGCCCGCAGCTGGCTGCTGGCAGCAGCTCATTCGTGTATGACCTGCTGGACGTCAGCAGGGAGCTCATGAGCAAGGTGGGCCCAGCTGGTGTGGCTTGACTTGCAACACTCTCAGGTGCAGAGTTTGACGACAGCGTTGGATGGCCATGCCTGGTATTGGTGTGTGTGACTGCGTATCGTGTTGTGTGGGCGGCAGCTGGTTACTGCAGTTATATGTGGGCGCTTCAGCATCCAGGTGTTGTGAGTGGGCTGCATGCAGAGCGACGGTGTGTGCGGGGCGGTAGTGCATGCAATACACGCGTGCTTGCCGTTGCCAAATAGCGTGCATGTTGCTTATCCATGTGCTGCTGTTCTGCCCTTTACCTGCTGCTGGCAGATTGCTGGGCGCTTCTGGGCTGATGCTGTTGACGCCTACAAGGCCGGCAACCTGGCAGGGCTGCGTGTCAGTGGCTGCGCGCTGACGGGGCTGCTGTCAGACATGGACGACCTGCTGGCCAGCCACAAGGCCTTCCTGCTGGGGCTGGTGCTGCAGCGCGCACGCAGCTACGCAGGCAGCAGCTTGGACGCTGCGTCTGTGGCTGCAGCAGCTGCAGCTGGCGGAGCAGGTGCAGCGTCAGACGATAATCAGCAGCTGCACAAGTGTGGCAGCACCTCCAGCACTGACACTGGCCGCAGCTTGCAGAGCAGCAGTACAGCTGTAGCCTGTGCCGCTGGCAGTGCAGCTGGCAGTGGGCAGCAGCATCAGCTAGCGGCGCTGTATGAGTGGAACATGCGCACGCAGTTGACCATCTGGGGTACTAGCGCTGTTGCCGGTGACAGTGAGGTCAGTGACTACGCCAACAAGGAGTGGTCGGGCCTGATCGCCAGCTTCTACCTGCCTCGCTGGCAGGCGTGGCTGGCCAGGCTGGAGCAGGACCTGCTGCAGGGGCGGCCATATGATGCAGCAGCATGGCGGCTGGAAGTGCTGATGATGACGTACAGGTGGATCAGCACCGGCAGCACCAGTGGCAGCAGCAGCCAGGCTGAGCCTATGGCCGTGGATGCAGTCCCAGGTGCTCAGGATGCTGATGCTGGGTTGACGTTTGGCACAGCTGCTGCGACAGCTGTAGGGGATGTAGCGCTGGCGCCTCGCGGGGATGCTGTGCAGCTGTCCAGCAAGGCGTATGAGCGCTACGGGCGGCTGCTGGCGCCCGGCTGCTCAGCGACTGCAGCAACTGCTGCAGCCGCTGTGGCGGCAGCGGCAGCAGGGCTAGCTGCTGCAGCAGCAGTACCTGCGGGCGCACCAGCTGGCACTGTCGTGGCTGCAGCGGCAGCTGCTGCAGTGGTGGTGGGTGCAGCGGGTGCTGCAGCTGCCGCTGTGGCTGCAGCAGGCACCGGGCCTCTGCCTATCGCTGTTGACGCAGCAAAGGCGTGATTGAGCATGTAGGGTGCTTGTCATTGTGTGTACTGACGCGCATGGTTTAGTATGTGTGACGGCCTGGGTCTGGGTTGAAGGGAAGGGGCGGTGGCAGGCAGTGGTCACTGCTGTGCTGGCTGGCGGGTTCCTGTGTTGAGGCTCGCAAGCACTGCATCTACAAATCGCAGTAGAAACTTGCTGAATCGGCAGGGCTGCATGGTTTGTAGCAGAGTATCATGCATATGTACAAGAGATCCTTGTCGTGGGTCTGTCCTCAACTTGTGTAGCGTCTCTGACCATGTTTGTAGCAGCGGCACTCTCTGGGAGCTGCCTGCAAGGGTTACAGGCCCTGCTGTTCGCAGACGCAACAGATGGATGCCTGCATATGCCACAACTGGTGCCTATTGGTTGGCTGTCTTCAATCCGCAGCTTGTGATTGCAAGCTTTCATGATCCATTATTGAACACCACTTCCCTTGTTATGTCTTTTACTTGGGGCATTGCTCCATGCCTTGGGCTCTTAGGCCCGTGTGCTGTGGCAGCAGCTGTGTTGTGGGCTGTTTCCCAGTTAGTGCGAGGTTGCTGGCAGGGGGTTACTATGAATGGCCCAATTGCCTCCTTTGGCCTGCAGCCTTGGTACTGGCTGTGCAGGGCTCGTATGCATGCTTTCATCAACTCTGAATGCAACCCAACCCGCTGGTACAAACTACAGGATGGTTGCAGCATCAAAGTGTTTTGCCTTCAGTCTTTCATCCTCGTGTGTGCTTGGCTGCGAGTGATTCCTGGGTTGTGTTTTGGTCTGTGTCTGTGCCTGTGTGCTGGCAAAGGTTGTATGCAGCATAGAAATGGTATTGGCTGCTGGGCTGCTGGGTTAGACAGTTTGTGAACCAGCAGTAGTGTCAAGTGTTCTGCCCAGCTCCAGCACGACACATGTTTTGCGCACTTATCATACGGCCCAGCATGCATTGCCTGCGCGGCTGACATGCATGGCGGGGCACAAGCAAGACTGTAGCACAGTCAAAAGTTACTGGCTTAGTGTGCGCTTGTGAATTCTCAGTGCGTGTTTGCTGGGCTCTGCCTTGACTTGGCCTGTATGGGTATGGGGTAGGCACACTGTGCTATATGACTGTCTGGCAACTGCTCGGCAGTTACCAGGAGCTGCAGATGTTACATGCAGTGGTGGTTACTTGCGCATGTGCTGGTAGATTGTATGTGGGATGCCGCAGGGCAGGGGCGGAATGACTGGTAGTCAGCGGCACTTGCATGGTGGGATGCCGTAGTAAATTGACTGTTATACTTGCACTGCAAACATGTGTCGAGGCATGTGTCAGAATGATGTCTTTTTGTTGGCTTTTGACGTCACACCAGGATCACGACTTGACTTTATGGTGTTTGGCATCCAAACCGGGGGGCTTGCACGGGTCTCGTCTTTGCTGTAGGACATTGCAACAGTCGCACGGGGCTCGTCTTTGCTGTAGGAATTGCAACAGTCGCACACAAATGCAGCGTTGCTGTCTGGTGCAAGTCTGTGTGCGGCGCAACCCACGCATTGCGTTAGTGCGGTCTTTTTCTGTTCATACAGGTGTGTTTCTACGGCACGCAGTGCAAGTAAGCAAGGGATGTTATGAGCCTGGTGGTCAGAGCTTGGTGCCTATGTTGAGAAGCTGGGGTTTGCCAGGTGCACTGAAGGGTGTGCTGGAGGTGTTTAGTGGACTGTCTTCAAGCCAAGTTGGCGTCGTGGGGTGCCTGCACGTGCAGACTTCTTGCTGAGCCAAAGCTTTGGCATGTCTGTTCTGTTGCAGAATCAATCAATTGATCAATCAATCAATCAATCAATCACTTTGCGGGGGTGGCGACCTTGGAGGCCAGTGCGCGTCAAATAGCCAAATCTACATCTTCAACCATCACAACAACCATTTCAAGCGACACCGGCTGCTGCAGACGGTGACCAGCGCTCAGCGCCTGCCTTTGCGTTCGAACTTTCAGTTCGAATTTTTTTTGCTCCCAAGGCGCGCCTACGGGCGCGCTAATCTCTTTAAACCGTTGTCTGCATGATGCTTGTGAAGTAGGGTGGCGTGCAGGGAGCGATCAGTGGACTTCGGGCACAGGGCAGCAGGCACTACATCAACTACACTGAATCCGACGCCACGCTTGAGGCGATGCTATGCTGCTTGGACTTTAATATAAGCAGAATGGTCCACTGGAACATGTGATTGGCATTGGCAATGGCTGCAAGGGTGTCAACGTGCTAGGGGGAGCACGCCCACTACAACGGTCACTGCTGGGAGCAGACCGACGGATTGCCTGGCGAGCTACTGTCACCGGGAACTCCAAGTGGGGTCACATTGCACTGAACGTGATGCAATGCATGCAGCGTGCCTTTGCAGATCGCCTGTCTTCCAGTACCTACCAGTTCTGCAGCAGCAGCAGCAGTAGAACAGCATGCCTGCATATGCATGAGCAGCACAGCAGCAACTGTCAGCAACATTTGCATCTGCGAGCAACAGCACCAGTATATCACACGCAGCATATCATTACACCTACCAGCCGTGTGGCCGATCCTGTGGCAGGTGTCTTGTTGTGTGCGATGTGGTGTGATGTGGCTGCTGCTACATTTGTGATTGTTGTTGCGGTTGCCAGTGTTCTTGCTGTTTGTTTGTGCCTGCCGCCCACCCTGCCGCCCCTACTTCACAAGCTTTTGCTAAATATGACACAGGACCACAGGACGTCTCAGGAACAAAGCCTGGCAGTGCAGGCCAGCAGGGCCACGGGGGCCCCTGCAGGCCAGCGGCCAGCTCCTGGCCCCTGTGGTCCTGTGGCTCGCCTGTCCAGGCATTATGTGGTGATTAATGGCGCAGGCCATCCAATCACTGACCCTCGCTTTGGCTCAGGCCCGTCATCTGCCCCTGTATGCCCTGATCCTAACACACATGTGTGGCTGCAGGGTGCATGGCATAAAGTGTTCACTGAAACATATGCTGCCGCCGCAGGTAGATCTGTGGACACGCCCTTGACCGCGAACCGTACGACCCGGGTTGCCGCGCTTTCTGCTAACCCCGCAAACCCTGCTGCAGCTGCTGCTCCCCCTGCCGCTGCTCGTGTTGTTGCTGCTGCCACACCTGGTGCCCCTGCTGCAATTGAGGCTGAGCCGTCCAGCCGACAGAGTCCTGGGTCTAGCCGCGCCCAGACTCGCCAAACCAGGGATGAGAACAGTTGGGGTTACCAGGTGAAGCTGTTTGGCCCGCGCAGGACAGCTACCACCATCAACCAGGTGCGGGCGGCAGGCATGAGTGCAATTGCGCAGATGTCAGCAGAAAATGCACCACGTGACTTGCTCATTGGCAGAGCATTTTGGGCGGGAGAGACAGCTGTTGTGTTCACTCTGCCATCGTCTGCAGTGCGCCAGCTGACAGCCTGCATGGTAGTTATGCTGAAGCAGCAGCTTCAATGTGTGCTGCACTGGCGCGCTGTGTTCACTTTCAACGGCATGGTTATTCTCAGCGCACGTGGGGCATATGCAGGCCTCTCCCAGGTTGGCCGGCGCGAGCAGCAGTGCGCCGGCCTAGTGCTGTCTAACCGTTATGCTGCTCTTGAGCCTGATGCTGAGCTGTCCACAGATGATGAGGATGAAGAGCTTGTCCCTGCGTCAGAGGAGGAGGAGGAGGAGCTTGTTCCTGCGTCAGATGACGAGGAGCAGCTGCCCAGGGGCACACAGCCAGCAGCGCCTGCTGCCGGGGGTGCAGGCCAGCAGCACGGTCGCAGGCACAGCCAGCGCAGCAGCAGGGCATCCAAGCAGCGCCGCCACCGCCCCAGCAGGGCACCTGTGCAGCCGGGTGACAGTGGATTGCTCTGTGGCGTGCTTAATGTAAATAACATGCCAAAGTCTGGGTTGAAGTTGGTTGAAATTCACCACCTGCTTAAGGAACCCCGCTGTGACATCATGGGCTTCGTGGAGACCAAGGAGGCGCAGGGAAAGCAGCTGCCTGCAGATCACATCCCTGGATACACATACATTAGTAAGCCCAGGGTTGTGCGGGCAGGGGAGCGTGCTTCTGGGGGTGTTGCAGTTGCTGTGCATGCCTCTGTTGCAAACGCGGTGAAAGTGTATGACTTTACTGACCAGCAATACGACGAAGCGCTGTGGCTTGTGATGCCTGGGCAAGGGGGTGCACGCAAGCTCTTCATTGGGGTGGTTTACATGCCTGATATGGGCAAGTCTGCATCAGTGAGGAGTGCTGCTTACTCAGCGCTGCAGGAGGACCTGGAGTACCTGTCTAGCAGGGGATCTGTGTTGGTGATGGGTGACTTTAATGCGCGGGTTGGACGGGCATCTGGCCCAGCAGAGCGTATTGGTATGCATGGTGAGAGCACCGTCAATGACAACGGCCGCCTGCTCCTCTCATTGCTCAACACTGTCAACCTCTACTCACTTAATGCCCGCACAGCCCCCACCTCCCCTCACCAGCACATCGCTTGTGACAGGTCGCACGGCGGCACCAGGCGAGGCTCTTTGATTGACTACATCCTTGCCTCTGCTGACATTGCCATGCCCTGCCAAGCTGCTGCCAGGCCAACAGCCACAGTTGGGCCGCATACTGTGGGTGCTTCTGACCACCTGCC
>CADDIJ020001014.1:0-40931 GCA_902809745.2 Tetradesmus lagerheimii | reverse complement strand
GGGATACTATGCTTGATGAAATTCGGTCTGTTTTGCGTGATGTTGCTGGCGGCGCTGAAAAATTGCGCAATAATAATAATAATCAATCCTTGTAAGCCATACCTTTGGGCATCGGCAACCGCGCCTCACCCACTGGGGAGGCGGAAAGCAGACTGATTATTCTCTCTATTTTCGGTGTAAGGTAGACCACCCAGACCCTTACACCCCTTACTAGGCAGCATGTGGAATCACCCCATACGGTGGACTGCATACCTAGCAGGGCCGGTGTGTATATAGCCAGCAATCGACGGAGTCCTGCGGAGAGTCGCGAGGACATTAGCAGCATCCTTCCTTCGGCTTTCGCCGACTGTATCCCTGAGTCCAGGGACATACTGCTTAGGCTCAGAATCGAACCGAAAAATTGCGCAATGTGTTGTCGTTGACTGATGCATCCACCAAGTTGTTGCGTTTTGTTTCTGATGATATTTGGGGTAGTAGGGGGGTGTGCCGAGTGATATCTAGGAGCATTGCTGAGTATCTTGTCCAAGCTTGGGATGTGCGTAATAATTGCAAACACAATGGAGCAGTGCTCCCTCTTTCTTCCGCTCCTGAGGGGCGCGGGGCCGATGGCGTTGATGCTATGGCTTAATGGGTAACATGATGATGATGATGACTTACAACTCTGTTGACACTGTGGCAGGCAGCCCAACACTGTGATGAGCTGCTGCAGCTGCTGCCTCACCATGCATCTACATGCCCTTCCCAACTTGCTCGAAGCAGCACAAATACAATTGCAGCAGCCTAGTTGCCACCCGCTCGTCCCGTGCCATCCTTCCCTAAGCCTGTCGGCCCAGCCGCCCAGCGCTGCCACTGCTCCACATCAGCACCCTCACTAAACGACTTGTCAATATCCGCCATCACACGGCCTTCTAGCTGCTTTGTGGCGCGGCCCTGCCGCCGTGTTTCGTAGCTTGCGTAGCCCTGCATGCTGCGCAGGTGGTCCACAGTGATGGGGTTGCTGTGGGCGCTGAGGGTGGCCAGAGAGGTGCAGCCCACAAACAGCTCGGGTGGTAATGACAGGAGCCTGCGGCACAGCCAGGCACAACACAAACAGCAATGATGACTGAATGCGACGGATGCAATACTTTGCATACAGCAAAGGTGACGATACAGTGAGAAGGAGACTACGTGTTGTGTGCGTGGTTGAAGAGGTGTGGCAGTAGCAGAAGATGCTGAAAGCAAGCGACATGATGCCAGCCGTGCTAAACAGGTGTGCCAAGTTTTGTGTGGGCTGCACCGAACTGTGAGCTGGACGCACCTGTTGCTGTCTGCTGCCAGCACCTGCAGCCTGGCCAGGCGCGACATGCTGTCTGGCAGAGCAGGCAGCGCGTTGCGCGACACGTTGAGCGCCACCAGGCTGCTGCAGCACCCTGAAACAGCACAGCGCATGCAGTAGGGTTAGCTGGTATACTATACGTATGGTTGTACACGGATACGAGCTTGACAATGGCAGCTTGGTAAAATCAAGGAAGCAGCACCGGCTGTCAAGCAGACACGTGCTGAGCAGCTTGCGCCCGCACCGTCTATTGTACGCTGCAGCATAGCAAGGGGCAGTGCTTAGCATGCTATGGCTGCGTACGACAAAGCACAAGTTGCATCCACGGCAGCTGCAACAGCACGATGAAACTAGCTCGCCAACCAACATGCACTTCCACTCCCACACTAACAACCACACACCTAAGCTGTCTGGCAGCTGTGACAGCTGATTGTCCTGCAGGGTGAGCGTCTGCAGCTGCGACAGACCCTCCAGGGCCCCTGGCTCCAGCTGCTGCAGGCTGTTGCCCTCAAGCCCTAGCTGCCCCAGGCCAGAGATCTGCCCCAGGCATGCAGGCAGCACTGTGAGCTGGTTGTGTCCCAGCAGCAGACTGGTCAGTCCTGCAAGGAGCAGCAGCAGTAGCGACGACAGCCGCGGCCGCAGTTACAGCACGGTGCTACAGCGCAGCAGGTAAGGCATGCACCAACGTTCGGCCATCTGAGGTCGCAGTCTGTTAGGTGTGGTGGATGTCTTGCTTGAATATGCCAACCTCCAAAACAATGAGCACAGGCTGCTGTGTAGAGCAACTGCTGATCTACAGATGCGTTGGCACCACCTTCAAAAACAAGCACAATGTGTGTCTGAATTCTGCAAGACGCGCACCAACAAACACTCTAACATATATGTCTGGAACACCCCACACCTGCAAGGCCGCTGCACAGCTGCTGCCAAGGCATGCTGCTGTCCTGCAAGCAGTTGTGGGCCAGCTTCAAGCTCGCCAGGCTGCTGAGCTGGCACAGCGATGCAGGCAGGCCAGCCAGCCGGTTGTGGCTCATGTCGGCTGCACGTGCACCTGTGACGCCTGCAGAACATGCAGCAGGAAATCTATTATGTGGAATGTGATGAGAGGAAGCTGCACAGCATGTCGCCAATCTGCAGTTTTACACCTGCGAACAGTATGGCACACTCATTGAGTGATGATATCATCACTTTTACGGGGTCCGCAAGCTGAAGGTGGTTGTAAGCTCACCGCCAACCACCCACATGCTTGCAAGCTCTGCTGATTGCACCTACTGTACATCACGCTGCTGCAACATGAACCCGTTGAGAGCACCAGAGTAGCAGCAAACACGCTAGCTATCATGTCAGTCGTGCAAGAAAACAAACCCGCACCACCTGCCTGCTGAGCCACCATGCAAGGTGTGTCACACGTGCGTCGGTTCCGCAGGTGGCATCGCACTGCTAGCATGCAACATGCAGCAGCAAAGTTGTTTATCGCAGCGCGCACCTTCTAGCCACTGCGGCTGGATCTCTGACAGCTGCATATCACGCAGCGCAACCACACCCGTCTTTGCCCACACCGCTCGCCGCTCTTGCATGTTGAGACCAAAGCCGCTGGATGCTGCAGATGCTGCAGCACCAGCAGCAGCTCGTGCAGCTGCCATGTTTGCCATCTTTTCGGCTAGTAGGCTGCTGCCAGGCCCGCTGGAGCTACTGCCTGGCTTTGCTTTGCTGGCATCTGCTGCTGCCAAGCGTTGCTGCGCCACGACGTTCTTGGTTGCGCTAGCCTGGCACTGCATGCGTGCAGTCAGCATGGGCAGCAGATTTGTGAGGTTGCCAACTAGACCCTCCACGGGTTTCAAAACAGACTGTTTCTCGTTGTACAGATGTTGCTGGACTGTGGTGTCTGCATGCGCTGGGTAGCACAGGAGCTGCTGCTCTTTCTGCCCGGTTGCTGGTAGTCAAGTCAACCACAAAAAATATGTTCGCTGGTACGACTCAGTGCAAAACCACATCTAGTACACCATAGGTCAGCTTGCCTCACAGCTTGACAATGCTGATTGTGCTTTTCACACCTTTACTGGCAGGCCCTCTGACTGCAGCAGCATGATCTTGGCGCCAGTTGTCAGCTTGCAGGCTTCAAGCGTTGAAGCATCAGCCAAAAGCTTGCCCTTAAATATCAGCTTTTGGTTTCTCACGAACAGGCCTGTCAGTTGCTCCAGTTGCTGCTTCAGTTGTTGCACAGTGGAGGTAGCAGCTGTGGTGACTGAAAGTGTCTCTGTGCCATGTTTGATGTGCAGCTGCACTTCCATCGTTGCTTAAAGTTGGCCACACCGATCGAGTGAACCTGGAAATGGGCCACTCTGCGGGCTGCTGTTGGCTCCCTCACAACTCGAGACTGTGTGCAACTGCTGGTGTTCTGCACCTGTGTTGCTGCTAGTGTTGGCTCAGCCACGACGCGATCTTGGATTGTATAATCTCGTGCTTCACATTCGCTTGGGGCTGCCTGCGTGGTGTCATGTGCAGTGTCCCGAAGGCGTCGCATATGGTACTCGCTGTACTGTAACAGTCTGACCTCTCATACAGAGCACTTTGTCAACGGTTGCTGCTGTGGGTTTAGGAAGAGGAAGAATTGATGTGTGTAAGTTCAATGAAAGGTGTGGTAGCTGAAGCTACACACAGCTCGTATGGCAGCCCCAGCTGGTTTTGACAGGCAACCTGTGGTGTCCAGTGCCACACGTGATGATCCTGCAATGATCATAAACATTGAACAGCGTGCAGTATTGATGCAGAATTTGCACCATTGTCACGAATCGGCAGAAGAACAATCAGAACTCCCAAGTTGAAGGTGGCAACACTGGACACAGCTGTTTACACACGTATGTGTAGCTGTGCAGATGCTTTTTGATGAGCAAACCTATTGAGCTGGTAACCAAATCCTTACGTATGTACACGTCCACCACATGTATGGCTGGTACAGAGGGCTTGGCATCATGGAGTCCATACATGTGTATGGTACTGGTCTGCCTGTACCATTGGCTGCCGTGTCTCCTGGTGTTGATTTCTTAACAACATGATGAATACTAAATTTTCATCAAACAACTCAGCTGCTGCGGCTTTGACCTGAGGGGTTCCCCACTTTTTCCACTGAGGAAGTCGATTCGTCAGGCGGGCGTGTGCAGGTGGTGTGCTCACTGTTCGGCTGCTGTAGTCGGTAAGGAGCTCATGTCTGTTGTAAAATATATCGACAAGGTTTCATCCAACGCTTTCAGCATCGCGTTCCTGCCATCGAACCTGGCAGGCCACGCTGCACGCATAATTGGCAAATAACGCAGCATATCCCGACCCCTTGCTGGCTCATCAACTCAGCACATTGCTGCTTGCCCAGCTTGCCAATCCTCACTTTCTTGTTGCTGCTCCTTTCGTGTAATTCTGATTCCTGCTGTAAGTCGGAGGACGTCACACTCCCACAGCTCTTGCTCATACAGCTCTTGCCCCTATACCCGTAAGTTTCCAGTAAGCCTACTATGAAGATTTGAAGGGATTGGTGTTGCAGGTGAGGCTGGCGCTGGGCAGCTGCCCCGAGCCCTAGTCGACACAGCAGCAGCATCTTTGCCATCCGCTTGTATAATGGCTTGAAACGGCCCTGTCATGGTCACGTAGGCACAGCAATTGGTCTGCGGCAGCAGGCAGTAGCTTTTGGGCACGTGTGGCAGTGTGGGAGGGTCCGTCTCCTGCGAATGGGGAATCCTGCGACGCGGTGCATGACAATCATTTTATTGACTCATAATATCATATGATCAGTGCAGCTAGCCAGTCGAGGAGCTCAGCAACACGCTCAACAGCAACGGCAGGAGCATCTCGGCACAGCATCTGCTTCGGGCTGGAAGACACCATTGTTGACTCTCCTTGGCTGCAGGTGCCCATCTGACACGCAACATCCAGCGCAGCAGCAGGATAGCACAGCAGACGCCGCTGGGTGGAGTCTTCAGCAGCAGTGTGAGGCCCAGCACCACCCTGCGTGAACAGCAGAGAGCATGAAGTTTGGCAAGCGCTTGGCAGCTGAGGCTGCACGGTGTTGGCCTGAGGCTTGCTTGGACTACAAGGCCATCAAGCGGGCACTGAAGCATGACCTGGCAACTGGAGGTGCGCGCAGCAGCTGCAGCAGCTGCTTCAGCATCAACAAGAGCATCAGCATCAGCATCGGCATCAGCAGCCGCTGATGTGCCATTGAGCTTCCAGCAGTTTAAGCACAGCTATAGCTTGTGACCATGCAGCTGGTACTTCTGAGAAGCAGCTGTGAACATTGGCAATTTGGCAATTTGGCAAGGAAATCTTACGGCGTGCCTATGCTGCTGCTGCTGCTGTCCCTGTGGTATCCCTGCAGATGCCACAGCCCAGACATTTCTGCAGCAGCTGCTCAGTGAGCTGCACAAGGTGTCCCGCTTCTATGTCGAGAAGGCAGGGGCATTGGAGGTGAGGCCTGTTCGCTGTTGCATCAGGGGGAAAACTCAAAGCAGCAGTACCCTAAAAGCAGCAGTACCAACCTTCAGGAGAGCTGCAGCGTGCTGTGCTGCTGTTTGTCCAGCATTGTATACAAGTCCACCTACGCAGTGTTTCATGCAACATCCAGTCAAAGACAACCCCAACTATGGCTGCTAATTTGTCACTCTGCTGCTGCCTGCCGTGCTGCCTGTTCCTGCAGGCAACCCTGGCGCAGCACAGCACCGCAGCAGCACTCAGCAGCGAGCAGCTGTCAGCGCTGCGTGATGAGATCCGCCAGCTCATCAAGTTTGTTGCGCTCAACTATCTAGCAGTTGTCAAGGCTATCAAAAAGCGCAACAGACACTGCAAGGCCACATTCGGCGCATCAGCAGCAGGCCCAGCCCTGCACCCACTTGACTTGCTGAAGCAGGAGGTGTTCTTCACCTCACCCCGCCTCGCAGCACTGTCTACTCGTGCAGAGCTCATGGCAGCAGCAGCAGCAGCAGCAACAGGCCCAGCAGCAGCACTGCCTGGCAGTGCGTTGGCAGCACCACCTCGCAATGTGTCACCAGGACGAGCAGTGGCGGCAGCTGCTGCTGCGGCGGCAGCTGGCAGCACAGGCGGTGCTGTGCAGGTGGATGACTACCAGTGCCCCATCTGCCTGGATGTGCTGCGCAGCCCGGTTGTGCTGAACTGCGCGCATAGGTTCTGCTGGGGCTGCCTAGTGGCGCACTGTGCATCTATCACAGGGCCTAGCCACACACATGATGATGCAGCAGCGCTGGAGGCAGCAGCAGAAGCAGCAGCAGGTGTCCAGCAACCAGAACAAGGTCAGGGCAGCGGTGACAATGGCTACACACGCCAGCAGCAGCAGCAGCAGCCAGCCAGTGATGTGGCAGCAAACAAGGACGGTGCCAGCAGCAGCAGCAGTAATAGCAGCAACAGCAGCAACAGCAGCAACAGCAAGGAGGGTCTGGTAGTGCTTGAGAAGCTGGTGTCTGCTGATGCCAACAGCAGCAGCTCCGGCTGCAGTGACTACTACAACTGCCCAGTGTGCAGGCAGCCGCAGGTGCTCAACATTGACAACTTGACCGTTGACCCACACCTGGCACGATTTGTGGATGAGCTGCGCCTGCGGCTGCGTGCAACAGCTGGCAGCACTACCAGTAGTGTGGCAAGTGAGCTGGTCACACCAGGCAGCAGCAGCACCAGCAGCAGCGCTACCGCAACGTCTGCGACGCTGAGCCGCAGCAGCAGTGTGGCAACTGTGGCTGCAGCTGCCGCTGAGCAGCAGCAGCAGCAGGCTGACTTGGAGGCTTCCCTGCTTTCCACAGAGGAGCTTGAGGAGCCCTCCACCAAATACCTGCTGCCTAGGCCGGTGAGTGCTATGTGTGCCTGTGGATGTTGTGTGCCTCTGGCTTTTTTGCTAGGCGGTGATGCCCTGGAGTTTGATGGTGCGTGCTGCAGCAGTGCTGGCCAGAACCGGGCAGGATATTCCTCACATGCCCCTTCTGTGAACATCTTCAGTGCTGGTGGTATTGCCAGCAGTCCACATATGTGCAGCCTTCGCAATACAATCACCCATACCGTGCCCTGTTACAGCCTGTGACACCCTTCCTTTGCGTGCTGCCCCTGCTGCCTGCTGCACCTCTGCCATCCCTCCTTATATTGCAGCTGCCGCAGCATGCCGGTCGCCTGACTGTGCTGCTAGACCTCGACGGCACTCTGGTGTCCTCATTCACTCCGCGCCGTGCACCACGGCTGCCTCCTGCAATGAAGACGCACCTGGTTGGTGTGGGGTCCAGCCTGAACCCCGGGGGCGTGTTTGTGGTGGAGCGGCCGGGGCTGGCCGAGTTTCTGCAGCAGCTAGCTGGCATGGCAGAGGTGGTGGTGTTCACTGCAGGTGGGTGATAAGAATGGTGCATTTCAACGGTCTACATGTAACTCCCCACTCCAACAAACAATTTGATTCGTATCAGCAGGGCACAGGTTGCAGATGGTGTGTAGCTTGGGCTGGCTGGCATGGCAGAGGTGGTGGTCTTCACTGCAGGTGGGTGGTTTGAATTGATTTAGGATCAGCAGGGGCACAGGTTGCAGATGGTGCGTAGCTTGTTTGTTCTTACATGTGTGCACCATGACGCTTGCCTAGTTTCTGCGGTGTCCTGCTACCCTGTGCCTCTGCGCAGCACTTGCCTCCGCCTTCAAAATGAACTGATAATCAGTCTCTGCTGTCTTCCAACTGCTGTCCTGCAGGCCTTGAGGAGTATGCAGCGCCCATCATTGATGCCATCGACCCTGACAACAAGTTCATCGCTGGGCGGCTGTACCGCCCCGCCTGCATGCGCACTGCGCACCACCAGTGCATCAAGGACCTGCACCTGCTGGGACGGCCGCTCTCCAGGTGGGTGCCAGCACAGCTATAGCTCAATGCAGCTTGTGCAAGGGCGAGCTGAGCATATATATAGAGCTTAAATCTTAGAGCATATCTCCAGGTGGGTGCCAGCACAGCTAGCTAGCGCATAAGAAGGGCATGAAGCGTGTAGTGCTGCTGCTCAGTGTATATCAGCATCAGCAGCGTTGCTCTCGTGCCATCCAGTGATAAGCTTATCAAGCAGTTGAAAACAGATGGGGGGCGGGGCCTTGTGCATAGCAGCTACTAAACACGCTGTGTCTGCATTACTGTTGCACTTGCAGGACTGTGCTGGTGGATGACACGCCGCTCGCCTTCCTGCACCAGCCTGCCAATGGCGTGCCTGTGCTGGGCTTCAGGGGCGACCCAGATGACAGACTGCTCATGGAGGCAGTGCTGCCACTGCTTCAGGTGAGGATGTGGGGCTGTTACACAGGGTTCAGTTCAGCCTGAGCTTCAGCAGGGTTTCTGGCAGAATGTGCCAGTGCAAGCATCACTGCATGCATCGTGTGTGATTTGAGGGCTTGACGCAGATTACCGGCTCGTATAGCGTTCTCGCAGCATATTCTCAGCATCGTGGCATCATGGCTCTCGAGTCGATCCTCTCTGCACGTTCTGCCAGTGTGCACGCTTTGCCGAGCATCTCGCCTGCATCTTGTCGAACGCTGATGCATTGCACCACGATACGTCGTTGCCGGCAGCGATCGTCCCAGCGTGATCATGTGGCGGGCTCTGCTGCTCGACAACCACGCTGCATGGCCTTCATGCGCAGTAGGCGACATGATGTTTGCTTTGACGGGCCTATCAGTCAGGTCAGCATGTTCACGTCTTATTCCTAGCCAGCAAGCGAGAGAGCCGTTGTCGTAGCGCTGTACAGACGGGTCAGTTGACAAGCTCTGCTGCATGCATTCTTGCAGACCCTGGCCTCTGCGCCTGATGTGAGGATTGTGCTGGAACGCCGGTTCGACATGTTGAACTGGTTCAAGCGCCACGGCTACCCCAACAGCCTCTGGGAGCAGCAGCAGCAGCCAGCTGCAGCTGCCCCTGCAGCAGTGCCAGCCAAGGCAGCAGCTGCGGCTGCAGTGCAGCAGCCTGCAGATGCTCAAGTGTTGGTTGAGGACAGTATGGTGGTTGATGAAAAGCACAAGGAGCGCTGCCTGCTGGTGTTTGACTTTGACAAGACCCTCACAGACTTTGATGCAGGTAGGTGCCTGTCCTAGTATGCAGCTTCAGTGTGGCATCTTTGTGCTAGCTTAGGCCAGCTGCATCCAGCCTTTGTCAACTGTGTTCAGCAACCTTGCTGCACAGCAGACAGCAGCACCTGCAGCGCTCTTTGCTCGACAGCTACTATCCTGCAAGCCGTACATCACTCTCTCGCACATCTGTGTTTGGTTCCTCCTGCAGGCGAGCGCCTGGTGTCAGAGCTGGCCCCTGAGTTGCTCCCCTGGCTACACGGCCTGCAGCAGCCCGCCAACTTCGTACCCGCCACCAACGAAGTCCTGCAGGAGATGGCACGCCGCGGCATCAGCCGTGACAAGCTGCTGACGCAGCTGCAGCTGCTGGGTGCAGAGATGCCTCCTGCAAGCATCCACATGCTGCAGTGGGCCGCACAACAGCGCCTACCCGTTCGTGTGCTGTCAGACTGCAACCAGGTGTTCATCAACCACATCCTGTCAGGTGCCAAGCTTAGCGGCGTCTTCAAAGACGCGCAGTCAAAGTTCGAGGTCATCACGAACGCAGCGTCGTTTGAACGCATCGCAGCAGCGCAGGCAGCAGACGCAGGTATCGGGCTCGGTGTGTTTGGCCGCCGCAAGGCATCTACAGCAGCAGCAACACCAAGCTACCGCCTGGTCATTCAGCCGAGGCACTCGGAGAGTTTGGCGCCGCACAACTGCCCCATGTGCCCGTCAAACTTGTGCAAGGGAGCAGAGTTGCGCAGGCTGCGGATTGGCGCTAGCAGCGCCAACCATGGCTCGCAGCAGCTGTGCAGCGGCAGCTATGGGCGCATCGTGTACGCAGGAGATGGTGAGTGCGGTGTGCTTGCTGGCTTACTGGCTTGCGTGCTTGGAGAGGTTGATTCTGTATTGGTGTACATGTAGAGCTAGAGTTGCTGATGCTAGTGGTGCGTGGGGTATGCTGGTAGAGTCTAGTGCTGGTACTGGTAGGCCAGCACATGGCTCTGCTACGTGTGCTTGGCAGAGTGTTATAGTGTTAGATTGTTATATAACATTCACTGTCAAGCACTGTGCTGCTCTGTGTCGCTGCCTGCAGGTGCCAATGACATATGCCCTGCGCTGTCGCTGGGGCCAAACGACGTGGTGCTTGCGCGTGCTGACGAGGCGCTTGCAATGTACGCTGCAGCAGCTGCGCAAGACAGCAGCGTGCAGCAGTTTGCTGCGCCTGTGTATGTGTGGAACACACATGAGGAGCTAGCACAGCTTGTGAAGGAGCATGCGCAGGCAGCCAGCAGCTGAGCGGTGTCGCTGCAGCTGCATCTACGCTCCTCTGTGACCTTGTGCAGAGGGCATGTTGTGTTTGGTTTGAGCGCTGCATTGTGCTGCTTGCTGGTCAGGATGTGCTGGTCTATGCTGTGGTGTGCTGGTTGTGGCGTAGAAGTAGGAAGTTTGTATGCGGAGTGCTGCCGCATGTGCATTGTGCATGTCAGCAGAAGTGCGGGAAACCCAACTCTGTTTGTGCTGCAATTACTGTTATTAGTGTTGCGAAGTATGAATTAGTCGACTGGCTGGTCAGGCGTGCGTGTGGTTTGTCCATTTACATCCTCACTGCATGCCTTTGCACAGCAAGGGTATGATGCTGGCTGCTGGTATGGTAGTGTTGTTGCAGAGCACGCACGCGTCTGTGTGCTCTGAGAGCATGTGCATCTGTGATTGATTCCTGCTACTGTGTGTGCATTGTTTTTTCCTTGTATCAACAGAAAACACGCTTACGCGTGTGCACTCTTGTGTGTATTTGCTGGCGTGCAAACGCAGCGAGCTCTGTCACTAGTGCATCAAAAATGCAAAAGCAGCAGTGGCAGTGTGGTATGTTGCCCACGGTCCTGCTACAAAAGGGTGGCTGGATTGGCTGGGGTTCATGACAGGATTGGCTGGGCATACGGCTTGTGGAGTGTCACTCGGCATATTCAGGCACATCTTATTGAATGTGCAGCTGACGTGGTGTGTACACATAGTCACGCAGCATGCTGTGCCTGTTGTGTCGGGTACATATGGCAGAGTCTGGGGACAACTTGGACGCTGCACAAGCACTCCTGTGCTGCATTAGTGTTGTAGTGCAGCAGGCCATGCGCCTGCGGCACTGGTCACTGCATCTGGTTTGTAGCGCTGGCTGGCGTGTACTACTGGCTTTTTGTGTACAGCCACCCAGCTGAGATTGCTGGGTGGCGCAGGGTGCGTTCTTTCCTGGGCGATTTATCGACTTGGGCTTGTTCTCTGTGTGTAGTTGTAGTGGGTTGCTGCTGCGTGGCGGAGCGTTGTGCACGCGGCTGTGCAGCAAGTTCTGTTTGGAGCAGCAGATGGTTTCTCGGCATGCACATCTAGCTAGAGTGCTGTTGCATTTTCACATCTAGCTCTTCTGCTTCTGGAGAGCATTGTTTGCTGTCCTGAGCACGGTGATGTATGTTTGCTGTCCTGAGCATGTTGATCATGGTCCGCCTGAAGGCCACCTGGGTCCAGATCGCTTTACTATCACCAGCGCAGCTGATGTATATGTCAATGTATGGGCAATCCTGCTGCAGGAGCAATGCCGGGCAATGCTGTGTGCATGCATGTGCGTGTATGCTGAGAGGTTGGGTTCCTTGTTGATACGATTTGTCGAGCAAGCGACCAACTGTGTTTTGGAGTGTGTGCTCTTGTGTGTGTGCACCAGGAACCAACAGACAATGAGAAGAGTGCTGAGATGTATCGGCTGTTGAATTCTTAACTGAGGATTAGCTTTGAAGCTTGCACTGCCGTGCTGTTTTTTGCAATGGCTAGCAATGCTGTAGCAGTCTCTGAGCTTCGGGAATTTTTGCTGGTCGTTTTCTGCCACCTCATTTGTTGGTCTGCCAGCTATTCAGCAGCATGGCGTGTTTTCCAATTAACTTCCTCGTTACTGGCCAAATGTTTTTCTGACATTGCAAAGTGGCAACTGGTACTAGCAGCTGCAGCTGACGTACTTTCTCGTTGTTAAGGCAGGTGTCATGGTTTTCCGGTCTAGCATGGTGCATATGCCTGCTACTGTTTTGTATGTCTTCCGCATTGCAGGCAGTACAGAACATTTTTTTCATGTGTCGGGACAATGTAACATACTGACTGTCACACCGATCACCTGGATATCTTCACCAGGCACGTGTCGAGCATACCACTGCACAGTCGTGCTGGCGTTGCCAACACATGCATTGCGGCACTTTTGAAATGCGTCATGACATCCCAGACGCTGCAGGTTCTTGCAGAGCTGTTGCAAGTCGGTTGCAGCAGATAAATGTATGCAGGGCACCACAGTGAAGAAACTCACGTGGCCACAGTGTAGCAACCGACAATGGTGGCCATATCATGCATGTGCAACCAGCAGCATTCAACACGAGTTCCAATTGGCATGACGCTCCGGCTGCATCCCATGCTGCTTTCCTGCAGCTAGCAGAACGCGCACCCGACATGTAAATCAGTACACCAAGCTGCACCCTGTAAAACCAGTCACTGGCAGTTGCGAATGCTACACCCGCATCTGTGATCGAATGTGTGTGCTGTGTACAACACAGGTCTGTGCTGCCCAACACACCATCAAGGTGATACGATAGACTGTACGATCGACGGACGCAACATCATATGTGCAAGGTACGCGCCTGCTGCAAGCAGCAGCTGCATCATGATGAAGCTGACAAAGCCGACAGAACCGAACAGCCTGCCCGACAACAGGAACGTGACAGGGCAGTTAACAGACCGCCAGCGCTCCACAGCAACTGTCAGCATGAGTACGCCTGCTGCGCAGTTCATACGCAATGCATGAAAACAATCACTGGCACAGCAGCTGCAGCGGTGCACGTGCACCGCGGTGCTTGGCAACCCTGGCACTGTACCAGCTGCGACTGGCAACAATCCCCACCTGACACACCAACAGCATGCTTTGCACAAGCACGGCTGCATGGCTGCATGGCAACCCAACTGATCAGCCAATCACCTGCGCAGCTGTAGCACAATGTCGGCCACTCAGTGACCCATTGCAGTGGCCGCCACGCAAGTCCACACAAGTGTGCAGGCATGATAAGGGCGAACACTGCACCAACCATACATTTGGTGCTTCACACCTTAGCATCGCCACATTTGGTGCTTCACACCTTAGCATCGCCACACGACAAAGGAGTGGCGTCGCATTCTCGCCATGCTGCTGGTGGCAGCCCCAGCAGACACAAGACACCAACAGCCAGCATCGCCGCGTCGTCACATCATCTTGCAGCTACACACATCCCCACCTCTAACCTGCACCGCACACCACCCCAACTGCACTTCGAACCCTGCAACCGCATCACGGCTTGGCATCCATATCCTGGTACAGCTTATCTACATCCTGATACTTTGCCATCGCCTGCTCTGCGCGGATCCGTCGCGCTGTATCTGTCGCAACACCCACCATAATCAGCACACTCGTGCCCGCAAAGCCCCTGAAAGCAGACAAATGCGTAATGCCCTCCACAGCAGCAGGTGCCAGGGATAGGCCCGCTAGGAAGAGGCTCCCAAGCAGCGACATGCGAGTGAGGGTTGAAGCCACGTATTCGGCGGTCTGCTTGCCTGGCCGGATGCCTGGTATGGCGGCACCTGTGCGCTTCAGCTGCTCGGACAAGTCCTTAGGCTCCAACTGCACAGCAAAAAAGGGCCGGATAGGTGTGAGGTAAAGTTGGAAACGTGATGCGCAGCATTAGGGTTGTGCAGCCGATAAGATGGCTGCTCCTGTGCGCTTCAGCTGCTCGGACAAGTCCTTGGGCTCCAACTGCACAGCAGATAAGAGGCAGATAGGTGTGGGACCAAGTACAAAACATGGTGCTAAAGCAGTATGGTAGTGCAGCCGAGAAGATAGCCGCTCTGGTGCGCTTCAGCTGCTCGGACAAGTTGTTGGGCTCCAACTGCACAGCAGAAAAGCGGCAGAGAAGTGTGAACAAGTACGGAACACGATGCACAAGCTCGAGCACACGAAGAAACACACAAAACTCAGACATAACTGTAAGCCCCACCAAATAATTACACACCTGCAGGAACGTGTAGTAGTAGTTGAAGAAGGCGATGAGTGCCACGTTGACGGGCAGGTACAGCGAGCCGCCCGGCCCCAACGCTTCTGCGGCTCGCTCCAGGCCTGCACTGTCGGTGAGGCGCGCCAGCGCCAGCGGCAGGCCCAGCAGCGATGACGCAAAGATGAGCGGCATCACACCTGCACGCAGGAAGGGTGCGGGAGAATGAGTGAGAGGTTCGATGTGTGTGGAAGGGATGATGGTGCTGGTTGAGTGACGGAAGTAGAATCTAAGAACACGCAGGATAACATTGCTGGCACAGAAGTAAGACAGGGTTTAGTGATAAGCCATTGTACTAGGGATGCATAACAGACAGATGCTGCCGTACATGTGTGTGATGTGTCATTGCAGAAAAAAGCATCAGCACACAGCGCTACAGAGTGCGGGACCAGCAGCAGTGGTGGCAGCAGCAGAAGGCGAGTGGCCACGCTCCTCACCTGTTGCATTGACCTTGAATGGCAGGTAGCTCTGGCGAGCCAGGTTGCCTGCCTGGTACCTGCAGCACACATGCACAGGCGACGTGTGAGCAGAGGTTAAAATGAATGCCAGACAAAGCATTGGAAGCAAGCACGCAGATGCAACCTGTGCACCGCCACAACTTGCAGACACATGCACGGGACAAAACTGCTGCACACTGCAACAACCCACCACCAGTCGTTCACCAAACAGAAACAGCAACATAAGAAAGCAAATTGCGGGAAGCTAGCCACCAGCAGCATACTCGGCAGCGCACCTGCTGCTGTAGTTGACTGGGATGCGTCGCTCAGCCTCCTGCACGTAGATAATGCCTAGCGTTGTCAGGAAGAAGGCCACACCGTAGATGGCCACGTTGCCGGGGTTGCTCTCCGCGTTCTGTGCCAGCAGCGCGCCAACGCTACTGGGCAGGCTGGAGGCGATGTTTGCAAAGATGAGCACGCTGGTGCCGTTGCCCAGCTTCAGCTCGCTGATGGTGTCTGCAGGAGGGAGACAGCACACAATGATGTCTGTGAACATTCACAGCTGTTGCGTTGGTTGAGCCGGCTACTGCTGTCAACAAGCTGCCATCCCCACATGCAACACCAGCTAAAGATGTTTTGTTCTTTGGTATGTGTATGTGTGCTGCCATGTAGGTGTCCAGAGAGGAGCCTGCACCACATCAGCTGCTGCAGTCGCTGCTGTTGCTGTGCTGAGCTGCTGCTGCCGCCCCTGCCTGCTGTGCCTGCATCCCCTGCTGCTGCTGCTGCTGCTGCTGCGCACCTGCCACGTAGATGAGGCTCAGCGCTCCAGCCACCAGCGCCAAGCTGCTGCTGAACAGCCACTCGGGTGAGAAGTCTGTTACATACGGCCGGATGTATGTCAGCTGGCCCACTGCCTGCAGCAGCAACACAGCAGCATCAAAACAAGACATCATGCACCCCAGGCACAGCCGAGACAGCAGATGATGGTGAGTTTACCGGCAGCTGTGAGAGAGGCAGGCCATAAGATTTGTGTGTTGCATGCCACCTGTGTCATGCACTATACAAGACAACATGCGCAGCATAACTTCAAATTGCATGTATATGTAACGCTGTCACTGAACAGCAGTGAACAACAGCTGCAGAGCTTGGCCTGCCAAATACAGTTACTGACATGTCACTGCAAAACTGAACCACAGCACCCAGCGTGGCACATCTCTGGCATGCTCCACACCATGTTATATCAACCAGCCGTTGCTGTGCACCTGTGCGATGGCGAAGACAAACGCTGCGAGCTTCTGGTAGTACTGGAAGCGTGCGCGGCCCTGCGGTCCGTCCTCACGCTGCATCTTCTTGAGTGCTGGGAATGCTGCGCTCATCAGCTGCAGCACGATGGAGGCGTTGATGTAGGGGATGATGCCAAGGCTGAACAGGCCCACCTGCGCAGCAGAAATGATGGCATAACATACATAAAGAGATATGGTTGGCGTAAGGGTTGCAGTCAGCGATAAGGAGGTGTGCACACTGGTTTAGCATGCGCTAGTACTTGGAGTCCGGAATCACGTCAGCTGCTGCTGCTGCTGTTGCCGGCATGAACTGCTCACATGCAACATGAGCCAAGCTGCTGTGCAACAGAGGCTGCCTAGTGCACAGAACCAGCTCAGCTGAGGGTTTGCAACTACTAGATAGGTTTTGTTGTCACAAGCAGCACCGAGCGCAGTACACCTGCACCCACATGCATGCATGCGGCCAGGCCAGCATGCCTGCTGCACCACCACCCACCCTGTTCTCACATCTCACAACTGCAACACGTCCCTGCAAGTTCCTGCAGGCTCACCTTGCTGATGCTGCCATACATACAACCACATACGACATACATACAGCTGCAAAAGCGACAGAGCAGGTTCCTGCAAGCTCACCTTGCTGATGCTGCCGCCAGAAAGTGCGTCCACATAGCCCAGCAGGCCGTTGCTCTGCATGGCTGTACTGAACGCATCCACGTCCACTCCAGGGATGCGCACATACACACCAACGCGGCTCACAACAATGAGCCCAATCAGTGCTGCAAGCTTGCCAGGCAGAGGCCCGGATAGGAATGAGCCCCAGCTGAATCCCTCCTCTTCCTGAGAAGACATAGGGCTGCTGCGGGTGCTGCTGCTGGGGGTGTTTGCCCGCGAGACGCTGCTGAGCAGGCTGTTGCCATTGCTGGTACTGTCACTGCCGTTGCTATCCTTGCTTGGAGGGGTGTCTGGCACCTTTGGCTGCGCTGCTGTGTCCGTCTCTGGCTCTGTAGCGTGCACGGTCACCAGCCTGCTGCGCCTGCTGCTGGAGCCCAGGTATGGCCGACTGCTGCTGCTGGGGAGTGTTAAGCTAGCGACGCGCTGAACACGTCCTGTTGTAATACATAGTCTGCTGCTTGCTGCCCGCATGCTGCTGCCAGCTGATGGCAGCATTGCCTGTGCCATGGCTGTGCAGGTCGCTGCGTATCAGCAGTCGATGGCTGCCGCTGAACCAATGCCTTCTGCGATACAAATGTACAATGAACGCGGTGAGCGGGGCTCGTCCGTGGCTTGATCACCTGCTGGCTTACAAGGACAACTCGGCATACGAATGCACCAGCATGGAGCCACCTTATGCACATGTTCGAAGCACATTGTGAGTGTAAGCCATTTTTCTTACCTGTCTGCCAGAGAGATCTCAGTGCAGCGAGCCCGATCAATCTGCTGCTGAGTGCAGACGGCTCTGTTGCACTTCACCTCACACCCAGAAGCAGGACACCAGCAAAGTAGCTTTGCTGTTGCAGCCTGAACACAGCATGTGCTGCCCAGTCAATTGAACAGGTGCCAGCTGTGCGTCACTAACTGGCCAGCTTGGCAGCGTCATGCCAGGTCCTGGGAGCTCAGTGACAGGTCCTGGGAGCTGGTGACAGGCCCTGAGGGACTTGTGGTGCTTCACGTCAGCTGATTTGGTGAACGTTGCTCAGCAAAGGTGCCGTGCAGAGCACTTCTCGGGTAGCTGATCATGGAGTCAATTGTTCAAGTGAGCTTCAGCTGACTAGACGTCAGTCTTCTTCCCCCGTTTTATGACTTTACCAGTTTAGCTACCCCAATTTTATATTGAGCCACCCTGCTGCCGGCGTTCATGATCAACTGCATGCCTCACGCTGGCATCACCCCAAAAGTTGAGCACTGTCTGGCTTGAGTTCTCTGTGCACATGTGACGTGAACTTGGCCGACATGTGGCTGGGGCAGAGCCCACATGGCCACGTCATGTTGGTCCTTGTGCAACGATGAGTGTTGTTTCTGAAACAATGGTGTGAAAGCGAGCACGCTTAACAGAGCATTGACCCATTTGACTCCCAGAACCCGTGCTCTGCAAAGTCCTTGCTGCTGATCTGCTTATGCCACCGTCACCTGTGGCCCTCTACAAAGTATCAGTGATAACATATGCTTGTTCATACGTACCATAAACGCTGCATTGAAGCGCACCGACACAGCAAGGCGCACCCGTACTTTGCAGACAACGAGTCATGGACGCGCTTCTTCAGGAGGTGAAACAAGAGCACAAGCTCCATCACGTGGAGACTGTTGACAAAAGCCAGCCCACCATTGACCCAGGTCAGTGGCTCGAACGTGTGCTCGGAAACAACCACTGCCGTGCTGGCAGCATCAGACAGCTCTGCCTCGCTGCTAGCTGGCTGGCGTGCTTTAACCAATCGTCATAATATGGATCGACTAATAGCGCATGTCGTGAGGTGCGACGCTGTGCCTGTGCTGCTTTGCAACCACAGACGTGCACCTGAAGACATTTGACAAGCAGGGCCTGCTGAGCAGCATTGAGGCTGGTGAGAGATGTTACTTTTCCTGCTTTAGCCACCGAGCATGGCAGCCCAAGCAGCAGCAGCCTGTAGACTCCCTTCACTGTCTGCTGTTTCTATGGGCGTGATGTGGTTGCATGCACACATTCAAGCAGATAGGTGCGATGCCTGCAGCTGCAGATGGTGCATGAGGTGCGCTCTGCTTATTCTGGCGCAGCAGTGTTGACGGTGCAGCTGCTGCTACTACTCCGTTGGCTATCTGCTCACTCTGCTGCAGCACGTGCTGCAGTGCACTGCACTAAGCGACTTCTGTGCATCTGCGACCGCCCTTTTCTGCAGGAGTGCCGCTAAAGCACGTGGACACCGTGGACAAGAGCCAGCCAGTCATTGAACGTGAGCATGCAGCCATACCTTCAATTCACACACACAGCGCAGCAGCTGGATGTAGAGGGCACAGCAGCTCTGGCACACAGCTCTGGCACAGCGCTAGTTGTGCCGGTGCATGTGCACCTGCGCTAAAAAGCTGAAGTGCTTGCACCGTTGTTGCCCAGAGGAGAAGTGCCCCTGCGTATTTGACCCATGGCAGGAACGCAGAATTTGTGCTCGAACCACATCTGTCTGACACTCGGTATGTGCGGCCTTAGGATCAAGTCTTCTTCGATCGCTGCTTACCCAACCTGTCGTGTACACCTACGCTGCTATTGCACCTGCAGCTGACGTGCACGTGCAGCCCAACAACCACAAGGAGCTCCTGCAGGAGGTGCGCGCAGCAGCAGCACACGCAGCACTGGTGCGTGAGGTGCACGCTGTCAGCGATGCTGCTGGAGCAGGCGATGGAGATGAGGACGCAAAGACCAGCCCCATCGTTGCGCAGCTGAATCATGTGGAGGTCAACGATAAAGGGCAGCCAGCCATCGACCCCAACGCGCATGTGGGCAAGGTGAGGACTGCAGTGGCATTGGCAACCATTTGACGGATATGGTGCTGTTGTGGTGCTTATTGAGTCAGCACACGGTGCCCTGTATCTTGCGACACACCTTGCCTCTGCAACACTTTGCAACAGTGATTACGTTTGAACCCTGTGGTTCTGACGCAGTAAGACATGGAGGGCTTCCTGCAGGAGGTTGCAGCGGTGCACACGCGCGATGCGCTGCATCCTGTCTCCCACCCTGCATCTTGTTCGCAGTGCTGACTGCATGACCTACGTCCTGCCCACGCCCTCTTTGGCTTACTGTGCCTACTGAGCATGCCCTTTTGTGCTGCTTTTGTTTCTCAGTAAGACAAGCAGTGTTTCCTGCAGGAGGTTGCAGCGCCACATACTGCGCCATGACACCTCTGTGCCCACCAAGCCTGCTTTTGTCGCTGTTTTTGTCTTGCTGTTTCGGTTTTACCGCCTGCAGTGGGACAAGGAGGGTTTCCTGCAGGAGGTTGCAGCGCCATACACTGCGCCATGACACCTCACACTGTGCTGCTTTTCTCGCTGTTTGTGTCTGGCTGTTGCTGCTTTACCGCCTGCAGTGGGACAAGGAGGGTTTCCTGCAGGAGGTGGCAGCGCCGCACGCGCTGCGCCATGTCACCTCGCACTGTGCCTGCTAAGCCTGCCTTCCTCACTGTTTGTGTCTTGCTGCTTCTCCCCTGCAGTGGGACAAGAAGGGTTTCCTGCAAGAGGTTGCAGCGCCGCACGCTCTGCGCCACGTCATTTTACACTGTGCCAACCAAGCCTGCCTACCAAGCCTGGCTACTAAGCCTGCTTTTCTTGCTCTTTCTGTTTTATCGTTTCACAACCTGTGCCACGTCGCCTCACACTGTGCCTACTACGTCTGCCTTTCTTGCTGTTGCCCCCCTGCAGTGGGACAAGGAGGGTTTCCTGCAAGAGGTTGCCGCGCCGCACGCGCTGCGCCACGTGGACCCCAGCCAGGTGCATGACGCCAGCCAGCCGATCATCACTGCTGACGCGCATGTGGGCGACAACCCTGCCAAGGCAGTGCTGGAGCAGATTGCACGTGGGGAGGTGCCGCAGCTGAAGCATGTGGAGGCGCCACAGTGAGCGATGCGGCAAGCTTGCAATGATGCTGGAAGCTTGCAGCCCAAGAGCTGGAGCTTTGGGGATGGTGCTGTGGGTTATGTGTATGTTGAGTTACACAGCACATGGAGGCACTTTATTGGGAGCTGCAGTGTGGCCAGTAGTGTGCGTGCTGGAGTGCTAGTTGCACAAGGTAGCTGATGCGGCAAGTGAGCTGTGTAACTTTTGGGCACATGCAGAAGCATGTGGAGGCACCACATCGTCTAAATCCGTTCTTTGACATAAGCAATTGCAGTGATGGCTGATGGTGCTGCTGCTTTGGTTCCCCATTCCAATGCTCAATGGTGGTGCAGCTGGTGCATGTAGAGGTGTCACATTCGGTGTGTGCTTTCAGCAGTGCAGAGTGAGGGGGAGCCACAGTGCAACTGACATCAAACTGGAATTGCAATTGCGCTCACGTTGGTGATGGGTTCTGCCGGCTCTAATGTGGCAGCAACAGGTGTATTACACAGCAGTGCTGACCAACTGGCTGCTGCTGGTTGAGTCAATGGTGTTTTGTGTTTAGTATGGCAGGCAGCAGAGTGCTGCATAGTGGTGCGTCCTGCAGGAGCTGTGTTGGGCGCTGAGGACTAATATCAAGGGGTAGATGCCAGCGGCTGTGAGCATACCCACTGGCAGTTGAGACTGCTGGCGGTTTGAAGTGGCGTGCTATTGGCGTGCTATTGATATGAAAAGGACATATCTGCTGCCATCATGCACGCACATTCGCATACATGGCGATGATGATGATGACATGGCGATTCGCTGTGTATGCCATTGATCATTAATTTGGCTACTGCCGCCTGACAGGCAACAACGTGAGCCTCACACTGCCAGGCTGATCCCTTCCTTATCACTGATGATGGCATCATATTGCCCATTCAACCCATAGCATCAGCATGGCTCTGTATGATATTCTGCAAGGGTTGTGCCGTTCAACGTAGTACTGCCCCAGCGGCGCTACGATTAAAAGCACGACTTCCGCAGCATATCTCTTGCTGCCAAACAAAAACATCCGATCCGGCTGTGCAGCACATAACACAGACACCTAAGCCTTGCTGCGCCAAATACCCAGCAGATGATAAAGCGCCTTTCATCAAGCGCCGTCATGCGGCTCAGGGCTTCTTCAGGCCTCTCGCCTGCATGATGTGCAGCACTGGCCGCAGGTCCCCCAACTTCCTGCAGCCGGTCAGCACCAGCTCGCTCAGACCAGCCAGCTTGCTGAGTGGCGCCAGGCTGGCCAGCTCGCGCGCCTCCGTCAAATCAAGGCTGCGCAGCCCTGACACAGCCTGCGGCCAGCAGAAACAGAGGAGGCAAGGCCACAGTGAGCCGCAGGAGGAAACGCAAGTATACAGTGAATCGCTAAAAGAGCTGCAGGTGCATGCCTGTGCTACACGATGCACAAGCATTACAAACAGCCTGCTGACACAGCCTGCGGCCAGCAGCAGCAGGTCAGGTGTGAGGCAAGCACACAGTGAACCGCAGAAGAACGCACTGCGGCATATGCATGCTTGTTGTTGTGCTACACGATGCGCGAGCACGCTGATCGTATCCTGCCAGCAACGTGCGTGCCATTTGCGCCTCGCCTGTGCCAGGTCTGTCATGAAGCCATGCTTGCAGGCCATCAGTCCCGGCACCAGGAGCATCGCTTTGCAGACTGCGGTATGCAGTGTGCTGCTAGGCTGCTTGCTGCTGCCTTACAATTGCAGCCAGCGGCACAGTACAGTGGCTCACAACAGGGTTGCAAGCAAGCGCAGCCTTGCATGCAGAGATCGGGTGTCTCTGCTTGCTTTCTTGCTAGAGTGCTGCTGCCTTGTCACAGCAGCCTGTGCACCTTTTACATTTTGAACTAATTTGAGTGAGTTCGCCCGTTTTTTGTGCACCTTACATTTTGAACTAATTTGAGTGAGTTCGCCCGTTTTTTGTGCACCTTACATTTTGAACTAATTTGAGTGAGTTCACCCGTTTCGGGGTTCAATGACAGGCTCAATGGGCAACAAAGAAACAGAGCAGAATAAGCGGACAGAGACCACAAGCACAGCAGCCTCACCTGCAGTGGCGTCAGGTCAGACACGCAGCTGCCGTGCAGGTCTACGAGTGTCAGCTGCGGGAAGCAGTGCCAGGGGCAGTGCTGGCTGATGCTGGCGTCACAGCCCTGCAGGCCTAGGCAGCGCAGGCTGCTCAGCACTGCCAGCGGGCCCAGAGCATCCAGTGGCAGCTGCTCCTCTTGCAGCTGCAGCAGGGGACATACAGTAGTGAATAGGCAAGAAAGCAGGCAGCAAAACCGGGGAGCAGGAGCGCTCAGCCGGGGTGAGCAAGCACCAGGAGCATCGGAGCATGCGCTGACAACCTTGCGCTGACAGACTATACAGCAGAAGCGCGGCATCAATCCCCCACAGGCATGTGCAGTCACACGGCAATCAGCACAGACGAGCAGCACACGCGGTAGTTGCCTTGCCGCCCCTGTCGCTGCCGCTACTCCTGCTGCAACCGCTGCTGCTGCTGCTGCTGCTGCTATTTGCCGCTACTCCTGCTGCAACCGCTGCTGCTGCTGCTGCTATTTGCCGCTACTCCTGCTGCAACCGCTGCTGCTGCTGCTGCTATTTGCCGCCCCTGTCGCTGCCGCTACTCCTGCTGCAACTGCTGCTGCTGCTGCTGCAACCGCTGCTGCTGCTGCTATTTGCCGCACCTGGTGCAGGTCCAGCTCCTGCAAGTTTGTGAGGCAGCTGAGGGGGCTGATGTCGTACACTGACACAGCAAACACCTCAAGCTCCTGTGTACATTGGCAGGCCAGCACACAGCACGAGAAGCCAGTGACCGGTTGACGAGTTGCAAACATCGTTGTGATGTATGTTGTTTGGGTGCTTGAAGAACCATGATCGATCATGTGAAGGTGGTGTCTACGCTGGCAACGCTGGCGGCACCAGGCAGCTGATTCGGTTGTAGTAGAGTGGTAAGTCTTGACGTTGCATATCACTACTGAATTCTACTGCACTCGGCAGGTGCACACCACCTCACAGCACGCGCGGGGTATGCGCGGCCACAGCAGGTTTAGTGCTAAATTGGCTGCACAGCTGCCAGGCAATCACACTACATGGTGGTGGTGGTACTGGCTTCACCTGTAGGCTTGTGAAGTTGGCCAGCGGGGTAAGATCCTGTATCGCGCTGCTGATGCGTAGCCGCCGCAGCACAGGCAGGGAGCCTGGCAGCTGCAGGCCCATCACCGACCACACGTCATAACCCAGGTACAGCTCCTGAGAACAGCAGCAGCACCAGCAGTTGGGTGTTTGGGGCGCCTGGCATGCGCTTGGGGGGAAGCTGCGACAACTGTCTAGACTCCTACGCTGCAGCTGTTGATGCTGCCTACTGGTGTCGAGCTCACAGGCCCATCTGCTTTTCTCTAGATGTACCCGCGGCGGAGGAAGGGCTCAAGCAGGCTTGCCTGCTGCTTGCAAAAGGTATTCGTCACGTTGCAACAGCCAAAAAAGGCATTTAGCACTGTAACTGAGCTGGCCCTGCGGCGTGCACACATGGCTGCTGCCAGTGCGTAGCGCGTCACCTAGGCATGCGCAGGTTCACAGCAAGAGACACAGGCGAAGTTGCTGCTCAGCATGCTCGCACCTGCAGTGTGGGGTGGCCCGAAAGCGGTGTCAGATCTCGTGCAAAGCAGCGGTCGATTGTGAGCGCTGTCAGCCGCACATGCAGCAGGCAGCTGAGGTCGCGCAGAGTGCGGCAGCTGGCGAGAGTGACCGCTGATAGGCATGTCAAGCTGGCCAAAGGAGTTAGGTCCTCCAGGTGGTGACATTCTTCTAGGCGCAGAGACTACATGATGACATGAGTGCAGGTCAGGGAGAACGTGGTCAGGGTCACGTAAAAGTTGAGGGTGGATGCAGGGCTCATCTGTGATGTGCAACAGTCCTGTGATATTTTTCAAGTGAAGCTTGCATGTTTACAAGTATTTCCCATGGTTATGAATGCGATCAGACTTTCGCAGTTGATGCGCGGGACCCGGAACCATGGCATGAACTGCAAGTGTGGCAGTGAAGGTGCTGCTGCTATTGCTGCTGCTGCTGCTGCTGCTGATAATGTGGCACACGTGGCTACCTGCAGGTTTGATGCGTCCTGAAGCCAGCTGATATCATCTACACGCCTCAGTGAAAGCCCAACAAGCCGCTTAGCGAACTGCTGAAGCCAGTCCTTGTGATCCGGCAGAGGTGAGGTCAGCTTGAGGGCTGGCAGAGGGAACTGCGAGTGAACGAACGCCAGCAGCCACTGCCGGCAAGCACAGCATATCGCTACGTACGATTGCTTCTCGCAGAAGCGAAAGATGTTGCACAGTGCTTGGATCGGAAGATCGTTGATGGTCGTGTATTCCTCCGCCATCTTGTGCAAGCTCGCCTTTACACCATCAACAAACACGTACGAAATTCACCACGCAGCTTACAGAGTGTACTGCTCGCCCCACGACTGCGCAAATGACAAGTAGGGTTCGCAGGGTCCAGCACCAGACAGGGACGGCATCCCAGCACGACGGCAGCTCGTAGGCTCTTGCAACGGACACCTGAGGAACCTGAACCGACGCCACGGCGTCCCCTTGAGTAACAAATGTTACATTGCTGCACAAGCTGGTGTCTGTGCACCCGCTGCATCATTGAGCACTTCATCTGATGCATGCAGGGTGCAGCATCACAGCTGCATCGCAGCAGCAACTTAAAAGCGTGCAACATACACCAGAAGCAGCAACTGAAGCTGCCTGGTGGTCGCTGTCAGTTCAAGGGGCACATAATCAGGGCCCAACATGAGCACGGCATCCTGCTGCTTTTCGTCCCTGTTCTGCAACCCCAACCAGAATCCATCCAAAGAACAGCACCCAAGTAACTCAATCAGTCAAAACATAGGGCCACAGCAAACAAGCCGGCTGGAACAAGCCTGGCCTATCTTGGGCTCTACAATGACAGTACCAACGCGGCCACTTCTGCTCGGTGATGTGCGTCAACTGCACACAGCAGAAGGAAGGTCAAGCATAGACCACTACTGCATGCAGCGATGACATGTGCAAGGCACCACCAATGGCATTGGCAGCAGCTGCTGTGCTGCAGCACACCGCAGCTGCAACGCACTGGTTGCAAAACACCCCGTTCTTGAAGCAATGTCTATTGTGCATTTCTGCACAGCGTCAGCAACAGGGTGGTAGGGCTAACAAGGCAATGACCACTCAACTGCCCAGTGACTAAGAACAGCAGCCAAAGCATCCGCCAAATCACAAAGGGTGACAAAAACAGCAGCAGCAGTGACTGCTGCACTTGGACAGCGCTGCTCATACACAGCTAGTCGCAGCAACAAGTGAAAGGGCACTTCTAATGCAGAGCGCAGCAGCCAGTGCCGCAGCATAGTGTGTGTGATGACAACACCCAACAACACTACGCTGCTGCTATACCGTTAGCTTCAGGCCCTGTCTGTTGCCGAAACCTTAGAAACCAAACCCCTCATTCTGAGCGTTGTCTGAACTCCCGCCCTTCGAGTCTGACCTATCTCGCCAGCCTGAGAATAACAGCCACTTGCCTGCCAGATATGCCAGACATACGTGTCCAGCTTGACGGTGCGAGGCCGCTTCAGCTGTCACAATATGTGCCACCTGCCTAGCATGCATGCCCGCATGAACTCAAGTGCACCGCTAGACGCCACTCCAACACACCACAACAACAGCCCAGCTTGCACCTGTACCTGCGCGGGCGCCGGCCCACAGCACTAACAGAGCGCAAATCTTCACTACAGTTCTTTCCTCAAGACACTCTCCAAAAATCCTACTTTGCGTAGAATAACGTATCACAGTGCTGGCGCGCAGTGCACCCCGTCTATAAAGTACCAGCCTCGGCACAGCAAACACTGTTGCTAGCTGCGGCGACAGCGCAGCCAGCAATAGACACTGCTGTAAAAGAGACCATGCTGCACTGCGAGCAAACAGCCAAGCTGCACACCCGCCCTATGTGACCATCAAAGCACGGCACACACGACTTGGCCAAAGACTGGCTAGCGCAGGTGCTGCTGCGAACAACCTGCTTCAATGAATGTACACCGGGCGGCCGCGCTGGGTGCTTCGCATGACAGCAACATGCGAAAAAACTAGCGCGGCGCCCGAGCCAGGCTGCACTACCGTTGGCAACAACAGACCATAACACACGCTGCACTGCTGCAAACTGCCTCTGCAGCTTCTGCTCTGTGTAACACACCCAACCAGTGCTGCAGCAAAAGCAGCCTCCCCAGCGCAGACGTGTGACGAGCTGCTACTGACGCACATCATATGACACGCTTATAACACGTCATTAACATGCCAGCCCGGCGCACCAGTGCACACTCAGCACACTTAATCCCGCAGCGCTTGCACGCTTGATGCGTTGTACACGCGCCAGACGGTCTCACCCAGCAGGTTGGCAACTGACAAGATGGTCAGCTGAGGAAACACGTTCTCTGGTGCGACGGGGATGGTGTTGGTCACGATAACCTCGCTGAACACACCGCTGCTGAGGCGCTCGATGGCAGGAGGGCTGAACACTGCGTGGCTGGTGCACGCGTACACCTGCAAGTGAGGATTAAGGAGCAAGGCAAAACAGCAGCAGAGGTAAAGGTCAGTAACTGGCAGTTGCTGTGCATGACGCACGTCAGGAGTGGGGGAACAGTCGGCAGCATAGTATGCAGGCAGCTGCTGTCATGTGTCGATCCACCAAGCACTCACACTGCCTCACACATAAAATAGCTATGCGGCAGCACTACAAGCAGCATTGCTGGTGCTGACGATGTTTGCGCTGTGCCCACCATACGGCAGCATTCCTGGTGCTGACTTTCTGAAGAGCACTGCAGGCCATCATACAGCGCTCCAAGCAGCGCTGCACCCACCTCGCGTGCTCCCTCCTGCAGCAGCGCCCTGCCAGCGTTGGTGATGGTGCCAGCCGTGTCGATCATGTCGTCCACCAGCACCGCCACCTTGCCTTTTACGTCACCGATCAGGTGCATCACCTCGCTGACGTTGTGTGCCGACCTGCGCTTGTCAATGATTGCCAGCGGCGCGTCGTTGAGCTTCTTCGCAAACGCACGCGCACGCGCAACACCACCCACGTCCGGCGATACAACTACCAGCTCCCCTGTTGCAATGCGCTTTGACGCAAGGTAGTCGAGGATGACGGTTTCACCGTACACGTGGTCGACTGGGATGTCAAAGTAACCGACGCACTGGCCGCTGTGCAAGTCCATGGCGAGCACGCGGTCTGCGCCGGCCTCTGTGATGAGGTTGGCTGTCAGCTTGGCTGCAATGGACTCGCGGCCCTGCAGGTGCACAGCAGGCATATAATAAGCATAACATAAGCAGTTGCGTTGCTGCAAGTTGTAAGATGTTGCATGATGATCATTCGTTTGGCTGCTGCGTGCACAGCGTCAGCTGCTGTGATGAGCTACTGCTGCCACTCTGCTGCTGCTGCCACTCCTGCTCCTGTAGCACGCAACAGGAAGCTGATCCAGTCTGCCTAAACATCTGGCCAAGTGTGCAGCCTAACACACACCTGCGTCTTGCGGTCTGCGCGTGCGTAGCCGTAGTAGGGCAGCACTGCTGTGATGGAGCGTGCGCTGGCGCGCCTGCATGCGTCAATGGTGACCAGCAGCTCCATGAGGTGGTCGTTCACTGGCGGGCAGGTGGGCTGCACCAGGAACACGTCACAGCCACGGATAGACTCCTGCAAGCAGCAGCAGCAGCAGCAACAACAGCAGCGAGGATCAAGACATGCCCGGGAATGTGCAGAGGGGTGTTGATACTACTATTTGCACATAGCTGTGCTCACATCTGACATTCGAAATATGCAGTACTAGTACATAACAGTGGTTGTGGATGCCATGAACATTGGGCAGCTGCTCTGACAAGCTAGCGCAGCAGCCATATGCGCAGCAAGCAAGCCGACGAGCAACTCAACAGCATGCAGAGCAGCAGCAGTGCACACTGGCTCACCTGGACCTGCACGTAGATCTCGCCGTCAGCGAAACGCTTGATCTTGATCTTGCCCAGCTCCAGTCCAAGGTAGGAGGCTACCTCTGCTGACAGCGTCTGCAGCAGCAGCAGCAGCAGCACAAGCGAGTCAGCAGCGGAACATGCAGAGTCGCAAGCACAGCCAGAGGGATGCAAGCAAACGATAGCCCGTGACAGCAGACAAAGAAGGACACATCACATTGAAGCCCCTGCTGCTTTGAGCCGCTAGATAGCGTGCCGGTGCTTGCTGCTGCTGCTGTTCGCCCTGGCGCTGCTGTCCCAAAGCACCGACAGAACAGCTGTTGCTGCTCAAAAACCCCTCTCGAAGTGCAGCTGTCGCTACTCACTGGATTGGATGTTCCTGAGAAGATGCGCAGCCTGCTCAAGCTGCTGAGCACAGCATTGCTGGTTGCGGATGGCTGCGTGTAACGATCCCTCCAGCCTGGCACCTCAAGCACTGGCCTGCCTGGCACAAAGCCATTGGGTGTAGTACTCAAGCCAGCCAAGTGCTGCTCAAGCACGCCCACACCCAGTGACTCCTTCAGCGTGGCGTGAATTTCTGTGCTCTGGTTGTAGAATGGCTTCTGCAAAGGGCCAGCAAACGGTCCAGGTCAGCTAGCACGCCAAACAACACACCCTCAGCACGCTGGTCCCTCCGAAGGCTGCTGCTGTTGCTGCCAGCAGTTCAAGCCGTAAAAAGAGAACCTTACCTGAGCAGTGAACTTAGGGGTGCTGGTAGGGCGGGCCACAGGGCGGGCGCCTGCACACCGGAGTCCGCAACCTGTGTCAGCGCGGGGCCCCAAGTGGCTACAGCATGGCTGCGAGCGCCTCTGACTGGGATCACCACTCGAACACACACCTGGACCAGAGCCAGCTGCGTTCATGCTGGCGCAGGCGTGCCTGCTGGCCCTCGCCTGGCCATGAGACTGCAGTGCTGCTGCCATCTGTAATCGAATCGTGAGCTGAACTGACGCAGCTGCAGAGCAGCGCCTATGCTGCTTTCCGTGTACGGTGCTTTTGCGCAGGTGTCTCAAAGTATAGGCTGGTCAGGGGCTGGCTGTGCCTCAGCAACACACACAGTAACAAAGCACTGTCGGCTAGAGAGCAACGGCTTTTGGAGGAACACATAAGCTCAAACACGACATGAAGGAGAGCGAGTGTGCGCCACACATACCAGACGTGCTGCCTAATGTGCAGGGGGACGAACATGCGTGCTGTCATTTGTGGGCACGTGACTATCAGCAAGACAATCAGCGGCTCGACAGCCACTGTTCACTGTTGACAGTGCTTTTTATAGTTATTTCAGACATATTCAGGCTCTCGAGGGGCTGATATGCTCCGCTGCTGTATTGGCGGGCCTGCCGACACGGCACGCATGCTGAATGTTTTGGCTACCAGTAAGGTTGATCTGACAGCCGTATCTTCTATAGAAATATTCAGGTTGTATTGAAGTTTGCAGCTGGCTGCAGCCTGCAAAAATGTTTGACTTGGTTTGAACTTTGCGGCAGCTCAGCATCATCCAGGGTTATCTGCTAAGAACGTCGCCCAGCTGCTGACCTGCAGCGTTAAACAGACAGCTGCAATTGTACCAGCTATCTACTAGCTGGCAGAGGGTGCAGGCACAGAGGGTGTGGAAACCAGTAGCCGTTGGATGCATCACTTTGAATGATATGCGTGAGAATCTGGTTTGCAGTGTGGTATGTATCGAAAATAGCAGGTTTATGTATGCTGTAGACTACCAGCGCAGCAGGAGGAAAGCAGACTCTGCACGGTGCAGCAAATCAAAATGGCAATGTGTGTTGCCGCAACAGGCTGCATCTCTGCTTTCCTGCTGCTCAACTACAATACTACAGCGCTGGGACCCACACGACGCAGCAGCCCGTTTTATCAACTGCACCAAATGCGTGCGTGCCACACGTGTGGCAGTGCACTGCTGCAGCTGTTGTACCTTTCCTGTCAGGTGCTGTTGACAGAAACGTTTCAAATGCACCATACAAGCGGCATTTGAGCACCCCAAGTAGACAACCAGAACTGCTGTCGCGTACACAGGAAGGTGCTTCGTGACAGCCGCTGTATGTGCTTGTGAACTAGCATCACCTGGCCTCATCACATGCCGCCCTGGTGCACGCGTCAGCCGTGGACTGGCACTTGCAGGAGCACAGCAGGTGAGGACCACTAAGGCAGCACTAAGCAGCATGACATATCTTGCGATGAGTCCAGCTGCAACTTGTGCACTATGATGCTAAAATCCTTACCGTTTGCAGTTGCGCATGCATGGTGCTTGAGGCTCCCAGCCAAAGCAACAGGAATTGACAGGGCCCAACTAGATGTTGCACGACACCGCATGCGTTCATGTTGAAACTGCATGCAACACTGCCAAATGAACGTGAACGTTTTGTTGTGCTGCATCCTCTTCTGCAGGTGATGTGAGAACCACTGGCAGACCATACCGGGTCTGCTGGATGCTGCACCATACAATTGCTATGGCTTGATCTGGCACACGATGGCACACGATGGCACACGATGCTATGGCTTGATCTGGTAATTTGATGATGATGATGATGATGATGATGATGATGATGATGATGATGATGATGATGATGGATGCTGCAACACACAATGACATAAAATGTACAATCAGTGAAGCTGAGTTCATGGCAAGTAGTTGTACTGGGATTGTAACAAGTGCAACCATCATGAGCGTGTCTGGGGTGGTCACAGCAAGTAGCGTTTTTGCAACTTGCAATCACTGAGTGATGAGTGCAGGCATGGGTCTCGTGGTAGCTGCAATGGCGACCCTCTCATGCCATTCATCCAGGTTTCCGTGCTTTCATGTGTGTTGTGTTGTCAACAACAGCCACTGCCTGCAGCAAACGGCCCAGCTTAAAATTGGCAACAACTGTGTACAGACCAGCTCTAGGCACAATATGGGATTGCATATGCAAGTCGTTCTTGACAGCAGTCAACAAGCGTGGCCGCAACCTGCACCAGCCATGTCAGGCTATAGCGTGCTGGCAGCAATGCTTTGCTGTCCAGTTCTGCTGCAGCTCTGTCACTGCCTACTGTTGCCCTCATCCTGCTCCACAGACATGGCGATATCAATCATCGTAAACCCTTACACTGCCTGATGTCCCGGTGTATGCAAGCGGTGGCTTGCACTTGCTACTCTAAGATGTGATGAGCAGATCACTCACTGCAGCGGCTGCAAGTGCTGCTGGAGTGCTTAGCTGTGCTAAATGGTAGCATGCTGGTGGTGGTGTCAATGCTGCTTTAGCATTGCACCGAAGTCCTTGATCACTCATCAGTTGCGGATGTTTTGGCAGCAGTCAGTGCAGTACTGTCTGCTGCACCCATCACAAATGCTACACTATGGTCAAGGCCCATCCACAACTCATCCACAAATCGTCCACATCAGGTCATCCACAGTGCCATCCACAGCGGACTACGGCCATCCACACGCCATCCACATCCGTCTGGGTCCACACGGCGTGTGGATGAACTTCGAGCACTTGTGGATGAAGTTGTAGATAGGGCCAAATGAGCCTCGAATCACTGATTAAACATGTTAAACATTGATATATAACAGTAATCGATGATTTCCCGTCGCGCTGGTGCCGGGTGCGCGAGCACAGCTTGCAGCAGAACTTCCATCCGAAATCGCAACATTGCAACGTTCCTTGGAACTGGACATAACTGACAATGAAAAGCTTGGCTGCAAGAATTCTGCTGGTGGTGTACAATGCCCGTAAAGCTGTTCTCACCTGTGCATGCATGCGGTTTTGCTGGATTGCTGCCACATGGACTGTGAAAGCGGCAGCACAGTAACAACAAGCAAGGAGAGACATGCAACCCCTGCGATGCAAGGCTGCTCATGCATGCAACGCTGTAGTGATCGCTGGGCTGCGCTGCTGGTTGTTATGTTAGGAAACGTGGATACTGTACTGATCCCATCAGAGCACTACGGACTCGCAGTGCTTTGATCTGATCAACCCCTGCGGAGGGGTTACTTGTCAACACCCTGCATGCAGGCTGCATTATGCCGATGTGTCTCTAAAACATGCGCTCGCGTGCGGAGCTAGCTGTCAGAAGCAGCAGCAAAGTACTCGCAGGACACAAGGCTAGCTGCGAGTGTTTGTGCACGTGCACTGCTGCAGCCGCGCCCTCTTCCTTCACTGTGCATAACATGTGGCGGAGATACAAGGATACAGGAGCCTGCATAAAAAAGAAACCACACTAGCAAATCCACTTTCACCTGTTGCACTGTGTTCTCAAGCTGCCAAAGTTCAAGGCCACAACAATTAAGCTTCCACTCCAAGCATCTGCGGGACAGCTAGGTCCTGGCATGTCAGGCTGGATAGGTGCTGTAGCACCACCTGCCACCCCAGCGCCGCACAACTGCGCCCCTTCCCAACTTATGTGGTTGTTGAAGAGATATGGCGTGCTTATGCGTCCACGTAAGCTCGTCAGAAGAGCAACAGCAACAGCAGCAGGACAGGATCAACAAGTACGCTGCTCAAACTTGGTTTAGGCGACAGCGACGAAGCAGAAAAGAAGAGTTGCGGTGTCTAGAAAGGTGATCAAGCAAACACAAGCGAAAGCAAAGCTAAACCGCGCGCAAAGACCTAGAGCCTGGATCTCCGGGGCTGTTTGCCCGCTCAAGAGGCAATTGGCTTCACTGCAGACTCAAGCCACGCGTGCACATCACACTTCATCGTCTCATCACCTTCTGGCACTCACAGCCGCTGCACCAGACAAAATGGCAATTGCACAGAAGGCAGCAACCCGCCAGGTGGCCAAGGCCACTCAGGGTACGCGATCCTGTTAATATAAGAATATGATCTCAACTTAAGAAGCCGGGGCTGACGCTTCATGCCTTGTTTTCGCAGCTCGTGCCGTGAGGCCCGTGGTGGTGCGCGGTGAGTGCTCTCGCTGTGCTGGGCTTGTGATCCGTCTCGCATTGGTTGCATGGGGCTGACAGCTGTCTGTTCCCGCGTGCAGGCGCCGTGAAGTGCCAGGCACAGCAGGGCCAGCAGCTGGCCAAGAAGGCCGCAGCAGCTGCCGCTAGCCTGCCCGCTATGCTGGCTGCCAGCCCCGCATTCGCTCTGGTGCGTACTGTTCACGGCTACCCGGGCATGAGCAGCATGGGCAGCTGTGGGCCTTAGCATGGAAAAGCAGCACCTGTGGAATGGACAGCGGCAGGACAGCAGTGCGCTGCTGCGATAGCAGGAAGCAGCAACAGGGCCAGCAGGTGCCCGTCCAGCACAACAGGCAGTGTGTAATGGGCGCTGACTGTTGGCTGAGGGAAGTTGGATGGGCTAGCGCTTTATGATTCTTTAGCGACATGTGCAGCACCAGTAATGCATCGCTCCATGCAGCGCAGTAGAACTGCATTCTCCATGCAGCGCAGCATGTGCACTAAAGCCAGTGCAGATCAGCTCCAGTATTCAGTAGAGCAATTACCTAACATGTGCACAACATCATCTTGCAGGCCTGTTGTCGCTGACATTGCTCATTGCTCCTGTGTTTTGTCCCTGTGTTCCATCCTCAGGTGGATGACCGCCTGAACGGTGACGGTGCCGGCATTGCACTCGGTGTGAACGACCCCATCCTCGGCTGGGTGATCGGTGGCGTCGCCACTCTGATCTGGATTTCATACTTCATTGCCCAGAAGGACTTCGGAGACTTCGAGGACAAGGTGGGCCGCTGGCGCTGCTGTCGTGTGGCTTTTACTGTGCACTGCTGCATTCTGCTGGGGTCCTGGCCTGTGTCACTGATGAATCTGTGCGTGGTGTGCAAGTGCTCAGCGTACCGTATACAAGCCTGCTGCGCGATGGATGGGCACGCCGGCAACCCCTAGCACAGCATAGTCAGGTCTGGTATGGTCGCAACCCAACGAGGCTTTTCAACAGGCGAGGTGCAATGTTTGCTTGTGCGCACTTATATAAACCAGCTGCGAGTGATGCTGGATTGCTGGACCGCATCATGGATTGCTGTGGGCCCACAAGTGCAGCCAGACTGTACAGCCTGGGCTGCACTTGAACCAACAGTACTTCATGATGCTGACGTCTTGTGAGGCTCTAGCTCACTGCATTGCTGGTACCTTTGAAAGTGTGGCCGCGTTATGCATCTGACATAACATACTCATCTTGGCTGGCCGGCAGTATGCTTCATGTGTTCGCTGTGCTGGAGAGCGGGCTGTGCTTCTGCAAAACATGTTGCTGACGTTGCTGTGCTTGCTGCACGCTGTTGCTTTCTCGTTTTCTGCAGGACTCCGGCTTGGGCCTGTAAGCAGCTTGCCTCTACGGCACTGTGCAGACCATGTAGGGAGAGGACGATGGCTTCAGTTGTTTCAGACACGCCTGGAGAGGTTCGCGCCGCCAGATGCAACGCAGAGCTGTCTTTTGTTTCAAGCAGCGCAGCCATGTGCAGCTGATGCAGCCCTGCGGCGTCTGCTGATCCGGCGCAGGGCGTGGCTAGTGTGAGATTGCGCGTGTGGCAGGTTTAGGCAGGCAGAAACGCGTTTTGCGGCCAGCTGGCGTATGCTGTGCTGTTGCCGGCCAGCGTTGTAACATTGGCTCCTTGCAGCGACCCCAACCGAGCAGCAGGGGTTGCAGTGTACTATGTGTATATGCTTTTGGAGCAGAGCTGCCGCTTTGGGCCTGGCTGGCAGAGTGGCGTCTGTCCAGCAAGTTGTTTGGGGCCCTCTGCATGATGCACAGGCAGTGGCCACGAGCAGCAGTGAGATCACAGCAGCAGTGGGTTTGCTAGCTTTGTGTAACATGCCGCCAACTAAATGTCCACGAGAGGTTTCACGGCTGTCTATCGTTCATCGTAATAGAGATGTCAGCAGCAGCTGTTGTTCAGGGGCGTCCTTTGCTGAAAGAGCGGATCCAGACGGACCCTGCACCTTAGGTAAGCTACGCACCTTCAATGCAATGCCGAACCAGGAGGTATTTGCAGTGTGTACAGTATAGTTGTTTGTTACTGCGGTGCCTGCAAGACAGCTGATGACATTGTGGGCTCACTCCAGGCGACAGGGGTTGCAGCAGGGATCACATGTAAGCCTCACTTAGTGGCTGTCATGCTGCTGCACATACATGTGGCGAGTGACAGCATGAACGCATGGCAACGATTCGGGGGTAAAGCAATGACATTACTGACCTGTTTTGAACCACGTGTTTGAAGCTGTATTGCTCCTCGTTGGCGCCAATAAGCGCGGGTTGTCGCCGCTTTCGCACACCTCGTCCAGCGTCCTTACCAATGTAAACTCCATGTGCTGCATTTCCAGAAAGACGTCGTCGCTATAGAGAGTATCATTTGGGCAGCACCGTAGTAGCGACAGCATGCAGCAGCACGACGAACAGCAGGTGAGCAGTGGCTGTACAGGCAGTTGAATACACATGGTGCACACACGTAAACTTCGCAAGACGCCAGTATGTTCGTAAGAAGCTGCTCTCTGTAAACTTGCACCTGACAAGCGGCATCATGTGCTGCTGCTGCTGCTGCTGCTGCTTTGTCGCTGCTGCCGCTGATGATGATAATGATGCTTGCAGGAAGCACTCGCCAGGTCTGTCCTGGCCCTGTTATGTGCAGTGAACCACCCAGCACTTAACGCAGATGCTCAGGTCCTGTGTGCAGCTGCGTGTGTATGCAAAAGCTGGCAGGAGGCAGTGCAGAACTGCAGCGCACGCAGTCTAGACGTTCTGCTGAGCAGCACAACGGCAGGATTGCAGCAGCTGGGCAGCTTTACACTCTGGCTGCCCAAGCATGCGGCAATCGTCAACAGCATTGCTGTTGATGTTCAGGTGGCTAGCAAAGACGAAGTGTATCCCTTCGCTTGTAACAGGCAGGAATCTCCTCTAACAGAGGCAGCTCAGCAGTTCAAGCAGGCACTGGAGACTGCAGTGCTATCTTCCACAATAGCAGCCACTGCACGGACAGAGGGGCCAGCTGAGGCCAGCATACCCTTGGCCAGTGTCCATCACACTGTGCTGCGTGGAACACAGCAGCAGCAGCAGCAGCAGCAGCAGCAGCTGGGGCTGTGTCTGGTTAGTTTCAGCAGCAACCTGCCTGATGCCCTGGGAATGCTGTCGGTGCTGCCAGCAAGCAGACTAACACGCCTGGACCTGCAGTTATGACGCAACAGGGAGCTTGACGGCGCAGCATTCGCCACAACACTAGCTTTACTCAGCAACCTGCAGCAACTGCACTTAGGTGGTAGGCCCGGTGGCAGCAGCAGTTTCTGTGCTGCCGGTGCTCCGCACTCCTGCCTGCCTGGTATCGCGCAGCTCAACCAGCTGACATACCTGAAGGTTGAAGGCCCATCCTACGCAAGCGCCAGGCAGTAGGAGCAGCTGCTAGCACAGCCGCTGCCGCTGCGGGTGCTGCACCTTGTCTACGATACACTCCCACTTGGGCCGTTTGCACAGGCCCCAGCAATGGACCTATCACGCCTAACGCAGTTAAGAGAGGTGATCATTTCAGGCAACTGCACATTGGATGCGGCCTGGGTGTTCCCGCCTCAAGTGCGGCGGCTGCAGCTGGGTTTAATTGAACAGTCAGCAGGAGTGGCAGCATTATCAGGCTTGCCGGAGCTGCAGGAGCTGCCGTTTGTGGTTGGGTGTTATGATGATATGGAGCAGCAACCGCTGCACGGGATAGCCCAGCTGCCATCCCTGCATTATCTAGCCCTCATGTTTGAAGACGTGCAGGAGGCGTTCACAGCAGCACACGTCCTGCCGCAGCTGCCGCAGCTGCGCGCATTGACTGTTGTCTTTCGCTGGCACAACCCGAGCTATCAGCAGTGGGATACGATCCTTGCAGCTGTTGCAGCATGCACTGGCCTGACGCAGCTAGAGCTGGATGCAGGAGCAGTAGAAAATCCGCTTCCAGCACCAGAGAATGATGAGTACGGAGACGTTTGTGATGAAGTCGCTGCATGTGCTCACCTGGCAGGACTGACAAACCTGACAGCCCTCTCCTTGGACTGCTCGGACCTGGCGCCTGGTGATGTGCTGGCACTGACAGCACTGACTGGCTTAACAAGGCTAGAGCTTGCGTGTGTCAGGCATGGCGTGGGTGATCTAGCAGCCTGCGCCTTGGCTAGCAGCATGAAGCAGCTGCCGCATTTGGACTTGCAGGACTGTGACTTGGGTGGCGCAGCATGTCTGGGGGCGATTGCGCACCTTACGCAGCTGACAGAGCTGCGTTTGGCAGTCAATGAGGGGCTGACGCAGCAGGGACTGATGCTGATGACGGGGCTGAGGCAGCTGCAGCAGCTGGAGGTGTCGGTGAATGATGAGGTGACAGAAGAGGTTGTGGAGAGGTTCTGGATGGCAGTGCGACAGCAACAGCAAGTCTGATAGCATTGGCACAGTGCTCAGTAGTACTTAGCTCATGAGTAGATCAGCTGCTAGGTTCATAATCCTGGTCATTGCACGGTGACCATGACTGCCACCCCTGGTCTCGGACGGTTCGATCCAGGAGAGCGTGTCGAGCACTGTGCTCATTGAGGCTCAATGCTTTGCAGTTCAGGCGGGCTGCAGTAGCTGCATGCCAGTGTCGACTGGGTGCACACTGGTATTTGCAAGACTCATGCGAATTGACCGTTGTTGGGGTAAATCTTATAAGGAGTGCTGCACCCTGGAATCACTTTGATGGGCCCTAGCGATGAACCGGCTGGTCTGGTTGTGGCAGCCATGCAGGCTGATGATTTTGTTGCTGTGTGCGGATCCCTGGCTGAGGTTCAGGCTTTTGCTGCAACAGTGTATGATTACAGTTGTAAGTGGCGTTTCAAACTAAATAGCTCTAAGTCTGCTGTCATGCACGTGTCACCAGGTAGGCAGCCCAGCCAGTTGGCTGCTTCTGGCATTGTTTAGAATGGTGTTCCCGTGCCTGTTGTGCCAGAGTACTGCTACCTTGGCTTGTGCTTCAACAATGTTTGCAATTGGAACACGCACTTTGAGAAGATGTTGGCAAAAGTGCATCGTGTGAAGGGTGGGCTCATGCCAATCTGGAAGAGCCGGCACATCAGTGTGGAAGTCAAGCGTATCATTTTGCTGACATGCGTTCGCCCAATTGTTGAGTATGGCAGTGAGGTCTGGTTCCCGTCAACTACAAGGCAGTTTGACAAAGTGCAGACTGACATCATTAAATGCGCAATGCGTAGTGGCAAAGAGCGTCCTTGCTCCTCGATTCTGCTGGCTGAATGGGGTGTGAAGCCGTTGCACATGTGGCTTCATCAGAGGGCAATGAAGTATTACTTTAGGGTTCTACGATTGCAGGATTCCAGGCTGCCACGTCAGGTATTTTCTGCTGAGTGGAAGCGCCCCAGTGGTGCTGTTGCAGTAACACCGTGTAACAGAACCTCCAAAAGACGATGTCTACCCACTAGGATTTCGCTATATGAACGGCTGCTGCACGGCCGTTACATCCCTCCCCGCCCCAAAGGGTGATTGGCCACCGCGCGATGCGCCTAGGGTGAGGTTCGAGCTCGTGCCTGGGCCGAACCAGGATTGTGAGCTGGATAGCTTAACGAGTAAGCTGCGCTCCACGAGGGCTGTCTCAGCTACCATCTGTAACGGGACCTCCAAAAGACGATGTCTACCCACTAGGATTTCGCTATATGAACGGCTGCTGCACGGCCGTAACAGACCTCTCTCGCCCTTCCGAGTTGGCAACCACAACCCTGAGCTACGTTTCTTCTTCGTTTCAGCCTGAGTGAGAAACTTGGCAGCAGCCACATCCCACTCTTGGCACACTCCGATGCACACTCTTAGTTGTCGAATGCATTTGTATTATATTTAGATTGCCAATGCGACTGCGGATCGGCCGTGAAAGTGCCCCACAGCCGGATGTGCGCCCACTGCAGCGCGGTCAGCAGCAGCAGCAGCAGCAGCAGCAGCAACAGCGAATGCAATCTCACCAAGCCCTGGCAGCCCGCCGCATGGCGGTGGCGGCAGCGAAACAGCAGCAGCAGCAGCTGTACGTGGAAAACAGGCAGGCACACGCCATGCCTGCCCACCTGCAGCTGCGCACTGACCAACCGCTGCACCTGAAGCCCATCCTGCAGGTGCAGATGGGGTTCCCTGGCTGCAGCAGGGTGTCAGCTGCACAGATTGCGCAGTTTCAGGGCTATGTGGAGGCCGTGATGCAGCAGGCAGAGGAAAGCCTCTGCTATGGCGACCCTGGTTTTGACTTCTGGCACCGCACAGAGGAGCGCCAGCCAGCAGGAAAGACAGGAGTGGCATTCGTGGGCTGCAGCCTGCTGGTTGAGGATGAGCCACAGCTGCAGCAGCTGATAGACCCAGCTACAGGCACGGTGCCAGTGCCTGGCAGCCCAGGCGTCAGGCTAGCAGCAGCGTACAATCAGCTGAAGGTGCGCGCATTCTCCCTGAGCAATGTGCGGGGCGCTGATGTCGGCCAGCTAAAGGCGCTGCTGAACAGCCAGGGCCTGCAGGTTCTGGCAGCTGCTTACGCCCAGCAGGGGCAGCAGGTGTGCAAGAACATGCTGTGCTTTGCAGCTGCTGTCAGTGAGCGCCCTGCCACCGCCACCACAGTCTACGCAGCTGATGGCGTGTTTGGAGGCATGCACATGTCCGAGCTGCCAGCGCAGCCGCTGTCACGGCAGGAGATACTCCCGTCAGCGCAGGACCGAGCCTGGCAGCAGCACCTGCTGTGGATAGCACAGGAGGAGGCAGCAGCAGCAGTACGCGCAACCACAGCAGCAGCCCTGGCCACCGCGGGCACAACACCTGCAGAGGCAGCAGCAGCGGCTCGAGAAGCATCAGGCCGCACAGTTGCGGTCTCGCCAGCAGCAGCTGAGGGGTTCGCTGCAGACGCGGTGGCCTTGGCTGCAGCATGCCAGCAGCAGTCCGCCAAGGCAGAGGCAGCAGCAGCAATGGCACAGCCAGCAGGGAAGCCAGCAGCAGCAGGTGATGCAGCAGCAGGTGCCGCAGCAGCAGGTGAAGCAGCAGCTGAGGCTGCTGCTACAGCCACGCCAGCAACGGTTGCGGCAGCTGCGACAGCTGAGCCAGCAGATGTTGCAGCAGCTGATGCAGCGGACCAGGACGCAGCTGAGCCGGAGAGCGACGAGCAGATGCTGCGCCTGATATCGCTGCAGAAGGGCTCCCAGGCGCAGCG
>CADDIJ020001012.1:0-59144 GCA_902809745.2 Tetradesmus lagerheimii | reverse complement strand
TTCAGCAGATGCTGCAGCAGCAAACCAGTGCTGTGCCTACAAGCAAGCTGAAGCTCCCCAAGCCACCAGAGACCAATGGCAGGCAGCCTTCCCCTGTCAATTGGTGCCACAAGATGGAGACGTACCTTGCGGCCGAGGGCGCCAACCTCAGCAGCTCTTCCATTGTGACGGTGGCAGCGGCCCACCTCAAGGACTCAGCCCTCAACTGGTACCGCCAGCATGAGCAGGCTGTGGCGGTGGGCAAGGCTCAGCCCTACGCTTCTTGGGATGAGTTCAAGAAGGCTTTTATCGCCCGTTTCACCCCTGTTGACCCAGAGGTGGACGCGCGGGAGAGGCTTGACCGGCTTACCCAAACGCGTAGCGTGTTCGCCTATGCCCAGGAGTTCAACACCTACATGCTGGAGCCGCCGCACATGGACGAGAACGACCGCATTCATCGCTTCATCCGCGGTCTGAAGCCGGAGGTGCGCATTCACGTCAAGCTGCAGCAGCCAACCACACTGCATGACGCCGTGGAGCTTGCCATTAAGGCAGACGCGATGGTGTGGGAGCGTGGTCGAAACGGCAACAGTCGCTTCGTCAACATGAGCAGCAACAACCGTGGAGCGGTTGCAAGGGGCGGACCGGCACCCATGGAGCTCGGAGCAATGGAGCCGCAGAAACCCAGGAACCAGCCGCTCAAGTGCTTGTACTGTGGCAAGCCAGGGCACAAGCGGCGGGATTGCAAGAAGCTGCAAGCGTACAAGCAGCGTGATGGGGACACCTCTGCACGGTCAAACTGAAGGGCGCGTGCAGTAGTGTGGGTCGTACTGTGCGCATTGAGCAGGCTCAGCCCCGCGCGCCTGTGAGAGACTCACGCCAGGTAGAAGGCTCACAAAGGCCTAGTGAGCCTGGAGCATCCAGTGCAGCCCAGGGAAAAGCGGGTACCCGTCGTTGTGGACGACTGCGGGACTGTACCTACTGGCTGTTCAACCGCCTGGAGAAGGTCAAGTATGCCGATGCTTACGGGCCATTCTCAGTGGACGCCTGCGCACTTGAGGAGACTGCCCAGGCTGACAAGTTCTACAAGGGCTTCACTGACTTCCGCAAGGCTAATGTCAGCGGCGAGTCAGTATGGCTGAATGTGCCTTTCCGGCATGCTGGGCAATATCTGAGGCACTACCTGGATTGTAAGAAGACCGCACCGGAGACGACATGCGGCGTGTTTATCCTGCCCAAGTGGGACAGGAAGCCGTGGTGGAAGCTGACGGAGGGGATGAGGGTAATTCACGAGTACCCTGCGGGAACGGAGGGCTTGTTCTCTATCCCATCCGGGGACAGGTGGGTGGAGCAAGCTTCTCAATGGCCGGTGATCATCCTGTGGATCCGCCCGTGAACACAGGAGTGAAGCCAAGGCCATGGGAGGAGGAGTTGCCGGCGAAGCAGGAGCTGGAGACACTCACTGCACCCGAGGCCGAAGACTCGTGCACCGCCATGGAGCTGGGTGGTCTTGAGCCTGCTAGCCATGAGCTCATTCGTCTGAAGGCCAAGTGCCGCGGCGAGGTGCTTGATGTGCTAGTAGACTCAGGTGCGAGTGAGGACTACATCGATCCGAGGGTGGTGATGAAGTTCCGATTGCCGACTCTCAAGCTCCATCGACGTCAAGTGAGGCTCGCCAACGGTTCACTGCAAGATGCGGGAACGGTCGTGCCTGACCTACGTTTCCGTATTGGACAATTCAAGGACCGGAGGCCTTTTACCGTCACTCAGCTGGCACCATACGACATCATCCTTGGCAAGCCTTGGTTGACTGCTCACAACCCAGCCATCGACTGGGTGTCTAACACCATCACCATTGAAAAGAGGGACGTCACATACACCTTGCAGCAACCCTCTAACATCGAGAGGACAACTCCCGGTGTCAGTTTGTTATCTGCACTTCAACTCAAGCGGGAGTTACGCAAGGGCGCAATTGCTTACCTTGCCATCCTCAAGGAGGTTGAGGAGGACCCAACTATCCGTGCGATAGATGACCTCTCCTTTCCTTCGGGGGATACCGAGTGGGTTGAACGGATGAAGGGGGTACTTCACAAGTACTCAGCCATCTTTGGCAAACTGCCAAAAGGTGTACCTCCATCCCGAGGTGTGGAACATGAGATTGAGCTGGAGCCTGGTGCCAAGCCCCTTACCTACGTATTTATCACATGAGCCCTTTGGAGCTGGCGGAGGTCAAGCGACAACTAACGGACCTGATTGACATGGGGTTCATCCAACCTTCCAAGTCGCCGTATGGAGCACCCATTCTTTTGTTCCTAAGAAGAATGGTAAGCTTCGTATGTGCATTGACTATCGGGCGCTGAACAAGATAACGGTGAAAAACCGCTATCCTTTGCCTCGCATTGACGAGCTGATGGATCAGCTTCATGGGGCGACGATATTCAGCAAGCTTGATCTTCAAAGTGGCTATTGGCAGATCCGCATTGCTGAGCAAGATGTGCCAAAAAACCGCGTTCCGGACGCGTTATGGTCACTTTGAGTGGAAGGTTATGCCTTTTGGGTTGACCAACGCACCCGCAACTTTTCAGCATTTGATGAATAAGATTTTGCAGCCATATCTTGATAAGTTCGTGGTGGTGTACTTGGATGACATCTTGATCTTTTCCAAGACACCTGAGGAGCATTTGGAGCACGTGGCTAAGGTACTCGCGGTTTTGAGGGAGAATCAGCTTTATGTGGGGCTTGACAAATGTGCATTTGGGCTCAGCGAAATCGATTTCTTGGGACATGTCGTCAGTGCCGACGGCATTAAGCCAGATCCCAAGAAGGTGGCAGCGGTTACGGAGTGGCCGACACCTGGCACTGTGCGTGAAGTGCGAGGTTTTCTCGGTTTGACTGGTTACTACCGGCGCTTCATTCAGCACTATGCTCAAAAGGCGTACCCGTTGACGGAGCTCACCAAGGAGAGCATCAAGTGGCACTGGCGGGATGATGTAGAAGGTCGGGCCTTCGACGAGCTCAAGAAGGCATTGGTGTCCGCACCTGTACTGGTGACGCCTGATCCGAGCTTGCCTTATGAGGTCTACACCGACGCCTCCAAGTTTGCGCTTGGAGCGGTACTACTTCAAAATCAGGGCAAGGGCTTGCAACCCGTGGCTTATCTGTCACGGAAGCTCTCGCCAACAGAGCGCAACTACCCCACTGGAGATCGGGAGATGCTTGCAATCTACTACGCTCTACAGCAGTGGCGTTGCTATCTGGAAGGAGTTCCCTTCAAGGTCAACTCTGATCACCTGAATCATACTTGGTTCAACAAGAAGCAGGATCTTTCTCGACGACAGGCCAAGTGGAGTCAGTGGATCGAGTCGTACTACAGTGGTACGGAGATTGCTTACAAGGAGGGAGCTAAGAATTTGTCAGATCCTCTGTCACGGCGCCCGGATCTCGCCTCAATTGAGCTTGCTACGGCATCTGTGCCTAGCAACTTGAAAGAGGAGATTCAGGCTGGATATGAGAAGGATCACTACTATGATGACGTGATGCCAGGTCTGTGGATGCATGATGGGTTGTGGTACTTCCAGGATCGCGTGGCTATCCCAGCAATTCCCGAGCTCAGGAAGCGCATTATTGCCGAGTGCCATGACTGTCCAAGTGCAGGACATCTTGGCCACACCAAGACCCTGCAACGTGTGGCCAGGAGATTTTGGTGGCCGCACATGAGCCGTTCTGTCTATTCTTATGTTGTGGCATGTCCTTCATGTCAGCGCAATAAGCCTGTGATGCAGCGACCTCTTGGTCTTCTGCAGCCTTTACCTGTGCCTACGGCAAAATGGGAGCAGATTACCATGGATTTGATCACAGATCTGCCTGTTACCAAGGAGGGGCATGATGCGGTGGTGACCTTTGTGGATCGCCTGACCAAGATGGTCCACTTTGCACCCACCACTAAGACTGCAGGAGCGGAGGCGATCGCCAACGTATTTGTGCGTACATGGTATAAGCACCATGGTTTGCCTCGTGTCATTATCTCTGACAGGGATCGGCGGTTTCTGAGCCACTTTTGGCAGGCATTGTTCAAAGCTCTTGGCACTGAGCTGCGGTTTTCTACAGCTTTTCACCCGCAGACTGATGGCCAGAGTGAGCGTGCGAACCGCACCTTGGAAGAGGTGTTACGCCACTTTGTTTCACCTCGCCAGGATGATTGGGACGATTACCTAGATTTGGCGGAGTTTGCTATCAATGATTCAGTCAGTCCTTCTACGGGCTACACGCCTTTCTATTTGGCGTATGGTCAGAATGTGTCCTCACCTATTGATTTGGCAGATGTGATCGTGCCAGCAGCGCAGATGCGTGCTCAGGAAATGACGGACGCAATTGAGCATGCCAAGGCCAAGCTTCGGGAGTCCCATGAGCGCCAAGCGCGCGCAGCCAACAAGGAGCGACAACACTACCTGTTCCAAGTCGGAGACAAGGTGAAGCTGTCCACAATCAACCTCAATTTACCATCCACGATGAGCAAGAAGCTCGCAGCTCGCTTCATTGGCCCCTTCACGGTGGAGAAGGTCATCAATCCGGTGGCCTACAAGCTGAAGCTTCCTGCTTCTCTCAAGATTCACCCTGTATTCCACATCAGCTTACTCCGGCCATGGAAGGAAGATGCGCAGTTCCCTGACCACAAAGGACACTCTGCACCCGTGCTCGTGTACCCTGATGACGACCAGTGGCTGGTAGACAAGCTCCTTGACAAGCGGCGTGAGCGAGTCGGCCGGCGCTGGATTATCAAGTACTTGGTCCGTTGGCTCCATTGTGGCCCAGAGGATGATTCATGGGAGCCAGCAAGCAACATTGAGCAGAGCTTGATAGATGAGTATGAAGCCTCTCATCATGCGACCCCAGAGCAGGAGGTGGCTACCCGCAGCACACGCAGGCAGGTGCGTCGACGTGGCTGATGGGTAAGCAACGAGGACGTTGCTCCTTGGGGAGGGGGCATGATGTAAGGTTGAAGGAACCGGAAGTTTCTGGAAGGCTCTAGAAGGTTCTGGATGTTTCCAGAAGGTTCCAGATGTTCCAGAAGTTCTAGAAGTCTCCGGAAGGATGTAGATGTTTCCGGAAGTAGTATGTTCTAGGATTGTCTAGAAGCTTCCTTGGTCCAGAATGTTCCAATTGTAGGCAGTTGAGGAGGCGTTGTAGGTTTTCGCCAAGGCTATAAATAGAGGGGCCTCTCCTCACTCAACAAGAAGTATTCACTCAAGAAGTCTTTCCATCAGACCTCTCAAGTCCTCGTAGCCTCGTCTATTGTGTGAAGCCTTCCCTTGGTAACTAACTGAGCCTTCTATACAACTACGGCCTACGTCGAATCGCTATAGAAGACCTTAGTTGCCAAAGGACCCGCCGACAAGGCGTGACAGCCCCGCACCCTTTGACAATTGCATGGTCACGCATGGTGGCAGGTTGTTTCAGGAGTGGTGTGTGGACCAGTACTGCAAGGTGGAGGCACAAAGGTTGTGGTGGGTGAAGCTCAACCAGCAGCAGTTGCGTGTCGATTTGTACCAGGGTGTTGCTGATGCACTGCAACAGGATAACCTTGCTGACATTGGTCGCATGGTTATCTTGCCGTCATCGTTCACCGGGGGGCCGCGTCACATGCATCAGTTGTATCAGGATGCCATGGCCTTGGTGCGCAAGCATGGCAAGCCTGACTTATTCATCACCATGACCAGCAACCCCAAGTGGGCTGAGGTGACTGCTGAGCTACTGCCAGGTCAGACTGCATCTGACAGACCTGACATTGTAGAGCGTGTGTTTAAGCTCAAGTTGGATGCCCTCAAGCAGGATTTGGTGCAGAACAGTGTGTTTGGACGTGTCGTTGCCGACATTCATGTTGTTGAGTGGCAGAAGCGTGGTCTGCCGCATGCGCACATTTTGTTGATCCTTGCTCCTGAGGACAAGCCCACTGGGCCTGAGGACTTTGATCGCATGGTGTGAGCTGAGTTGCCTGACAAGGAGACACACCCTGAGCTGTACGGCATCGTCACTTCATGCATGATGCATGGCCCATGTGGTGCTGCTGACCCCACATGCCCTTGCATGAGGGACGGCACATGCACCAAGGGTTATCCCCGTGAGTTCTCTCAGCACACGCTTGACACTGGCAAAAGCTACCCTGTGTACCGCCGCCGTGATGATGGTCGCCAGCACATTGGTCGGGGTGGGTGGCACTTTGACAATAGGTGGGTTGTACCCTACAACCCGTTCTTGACTCTGCGGTACAACTGTCACATTAATGTAGAGGTGTGTAGCTCTGTAGCTGCTGTTAAGTATCTATATAAGTATGTGTACAAGGGGCATGATAGGGCCATGGTGGAGGTGCGTGAGGGTGGTGCAGCTGCCGGGGGTGGGGATGGCCAAGCGCCTGCGCAGGTTGTGGATCGTGACGAGGTCAAAGCCCACTTGGATGGGCGGTACGTTTCGGCCTCTGAGTGTGTGCACAGGCTTTTGCGCTTTGATCTGCACAAGGAGCAACCCAATGTGGTGCGGTTGCATGTGCATTTGCCAGGCCAGCAAACTGTGACCATCCCTGAGCAGGGTGACCCAGATGTTGACAGGGCAGCTGCTTTAGCAGCTCTTGATGCCGGCAGTCGCACCACTTTGACCGAGTGGTTCAGGTTCAATGCCAATGCTCCCGAAGGCCATGTTTGCCATGAGACACTGTATCACGACTTTCCAACCAGCTTTCGGTGGGATGCGGGTGCAAAGGTGTGGAAGGAGCGTGCGCATGAACGTGGCAGACCAGCCGTTGGCCGCATGTACTTTGTGCAGCCCACTGCCGGTGAGAGGTACTACTTGCGCATGTTGTTGTGTCATGTGCCTGGCGCTACGGGTTTCAACGACCTACGCACAGTCAATGGTGTTGTGCATGCCACCTTCCAGGCTGCCTGCCAGGCCCGTGGTTTGTTGGCCGACGATGCTGAGTGGCGCACATGCATGCAAGAGGCGGCAGTGTTTGCGCCACCGCATCGCCTGCGTGCATTGTTTGCGACCCTCTTGGCATTCAATGATGTTGCCGACCCTCGGCAGTTGTGGAACGAATTCAAGAATGACATGTGCGAGGATCTGTTGCATGCAGTTAGGGCTGTCAACCCTGCACGTGACTTTGATGATGAAATTTGGGGGAGGGGTTTGCGAGACGTTGCTGTGCATCTACAAAGCATGGGTGGCCGCACTTTGGCAGAGTTCAACTTGCCTGTGGAGCTTGCTCAAGTTGCAGGTGTTGTGTCTCCTGACCTGCTGGTGCAGCAGGAAAGGGACAGGTACTCCAGGCAAGAGCAAGCTGCATTGTTAGCTGCTTCACTGAACAGTCTAAACACACAACAACGGGCGGTGTATGATGGTGTTATGGCTGCAGTGGCACAGGCCCGCGCTGGTGGCTTGAACGGTGGGAATGTGTTCTTTGTTGATGGGGTCGGGGGTGCAGGCAAGACGTTCACCTACAGTTGCTTGCTGGCTGGTGTGCGCTCGCAACCTGATGGCATTGCCCTGTCCGTTGCTTCATCCGGCATCGCTGCTTTGTTGCTGCCGGGTGGGCGCACAGCACACTCCAGGTTCAAGATCCCTGTGCAGGGCTTGGACAAGGATTCTGTTTGTTTCATCAGCAGGCAGTCTCCTGAGGCAGCTTTGGTGAGGGCTGCCGACTTGATTGTGTGGGATGAGGCGCCTATGATGCACAAGCACGTTTTTGAGGCTGTTGATAGAACCTTTAGGGACATCATGGGCCGCCCCAACGAGTTGTTTGGGGGCAAGGTGGTGGTGTTGGGCGGCGATTTTAGGCAAATCTTGCCCGTTGTGCCGCGTGGCAATAGGGGGCAGATTGTGGCAGCAAGTCTTAAGCGGTCCAACATCATATGGCCTCATGCGCAGGTCTTCCAGCTGCACGAGAACATGCGTGTCAGCATGTTGCGCCAAGCCGGCGATCAGCAGCAGGCACAGGAGCTACAAGACTTTGCTGCATTTCTCAAGCGTGTTGGGGAGGAGACAGAGCAGGAATACCCCACTGTTGGTGAGTCTGCAATGCGCATCCCGCCCTACATGTGTTGTGGTGGTGGCCCTCAGGCTAGTGTGAGGGATCTGATTCAGGAAGTCTATGGGGGTTTGCAGGGCATGGAGCCCGGTCAGCGTGCTGAGTACATCGTAGAGCGTGCCATCCTGACACCCCTCAATCAGCATGTTGATGCTGTCAACGCGCAGATGATGGAGTGGATGTCGACCTTTGATGGGGGGGCTGAACAAAGGGAGTACTTGAGTGCAGATGGGATTGTGGGCGAGGATGGGCGCGGGGGGCTATATCCGACAGAGTTTTTGAACAACCTGAACTTTTCAGGAGTGCCCCCTCACAAGTTGTTGTTGCGGGTGGGGTGCCCCATTATTTTGCTGAGAAACTTGACGGGAAGCAGGCTTACCTGCGCTACAAGAACTCAGGGCTTGTAGCAGATTGGGCTACTTACAAACAGCAGCAGAAGGCTACTACACAGCTGGTCAAAGCAGCAGAGAAGCAGTACAAAGAGCAGTGCCAGCATGCCATTACTTCTGCATACACAAATCGCATGAATGATGACAGCCTGCTTGGAGAGAAAGACATGTGGCAGCTTGTGCGTCGTCTGTGCCCTAAGCATGTCAGCGAGGCAGTTTACAGCGTCATGCAGCATCCATCTGGGCATGTGGCATCTACCCCAGCTGAGAAAGCTGATGCTTTCAAGTGTCATTATGAGCGCGTTGGCAGCCATGCAGCATTTGCTTCCTCCAACCCCCAGTTTGACGCTGCACACATGTCTTGTGTTGCAGCCAATGTGCAACAGTATTTGCAAGACTGTGCTAACTCCCCTGCCACCCCGCTGGACCTGCCCATCACTGCCGCCGAAGTTTCCGACTGCCTGCAGAGGCTGCGCACTGGCAAGGCCGGCAACCCGGCTGAGGAGGGCATTGTCAATGAGCTACTCAAGTATGGAGGCAGCACGGCCGCAGATATGTTACTGCAGTACTGCAATCTGATGTGGCAGCTTGAGCAGGTGCACCAGGTGCCAGGTACAGTTGTGAACATGCCCAAGAAGGGTGACCTGACAGACCCCACCAACTACCGTGGTATCACCCTGCTTAGCGTGCTTTACAAATTTTACACCAGCGTTCTCAACCAGCGCCTCATCAAGTTTGCAGAAGGCAAGTCAGTGGCGGAGGGCACGACACAGCAACGGCAGCAGCAGCAACAGCAGGCGCAACAGCAGCAGCAGCAACAGCAGGCGCAACAGCAGCAGCAGCAACAGCAGCAGCAACAGCAGCAGCAGCAGCAGGCACGTCAGCAGCAACAGCAGCAGCAGCAGCAGCAGCAGCAGCAGCGTGTAACTGCTGCTACAGCAGCAGGAACGCCGTTGCTGCACGAGAGCCAGAACGGCTTTCGTCCCAAGCGCAGCTGTGCTGACCACCAGAGTGCTCAGTGAGGTGTTGGGTGGGAGGAAAGCTGAGGGGAAGGATTCTTATGTGCTGTTTGTTGACACCTATAAGGCTTTCCCAACAGTGTGGCTTGATGGGCTCTTTCAAAAGCTGTGGGACAAGGGTGTGCGTGGAAAGATGTTCCGTGTACTCTACAACCTGTATCAGGGTGCACGCCGTGTGGTGTCTCACGAAGGTCATGTCACTGAGAGCTTCACATGTGACCTTGGTTTGCATGAGGGCGATGTTATTTCCCCCACACTGTACCCGTACTTCATTGATGATCTGCTGCATGAGGTGCATGCAAAGCACCCTGGAATCACCCTTATGGGCCCTTGTGACGAACCTGCTGGTCAGGTTGTGGCAGCCATGCAGGCTGATGACTTTGTTGCTGTGTGCGGATCTCTGGCTGAGGTTCAGGCTGTGGCTGCAACAGTTTATGAATATAGTTGTAAGTGGCGGTTCAAGCTGAATAGCTTGAAGTCTGCTGTCATGCATGTCTCACCAGCTAGACAGCCCAGCCAGTTGGCTGATTCTGGCATCGTTTGGAACGGTGTGCCTGTGCCTGTTGTATCAGAGCACTGCTACCTTGGCCTGTGGTTCAACAATGCCTGCAACTGGAATACGCACTTTGAGAAGATGTTGGCAAAAGTGCATCGTGTGAAGGGTGGGCTCATGCCAGTCTGGAAGAGCCGGCTCATCAGCGTGGAAGTAAAGCGTATCATTCTGCTTACATGCGTTCGCCCGATTGTTGAATATGGCAGCGAGGTCTGGTTTCCGTCAACTGCAAGGCAACTGCAACAGATTGACAAAGTGCAGACTGACATCATCAAGTGCTCAATGCGTTGTGGCAAGGAGCGCCCTTGCACTTCACTTGTTCTGGCTGAATGGGGTGTGAAGCCATTGCACATGTGGCTTCATCAGAGGGCGACGGAGTATTACTTTAGGGTTCAGCGTATGCAGAACTGTCGGTTGCCACATCAGGTGTTTTCAGCTGAGTGGAAGCGCCCTAGTGGTGCTGTTGCGGTGACACCTTGGCATAAGTATGTGCAGAGTTTGCTTTGCAAGTATGGTGTGGATGTTGAGGCGGCGGCTGATCGAGCTAATGCGTGCAAGAATCACATCAACCGTCAGGTCAGGAAGCTGCATGCAGACAGAATTGTTTGTGAATCACTGCAGCACTCTACTTTGAGCCGTTACATCACGCATGTGCACCCTACACATGCTGATACCATGCGTTTTAAAAGGGCTAGGCCCTTTTTGTGTTCTGGTGCGCCAACGCGTGGTATTGAGTTGCTGATGCGTGTTCGAATGGGCTGTCTTTGCGTGCATGAGCGTACCAGTCGTTATGGTGGCAGCAGAGCTGATTCTAACACAGCATGTCCTGCTTGTGGTCAGGGTGTTGAGTCTTTGTCACATCTGATGTTTGATTGTCCCGCTACTTCTGCTCAGAGGGATACTATGCTTGATGAAATTCGGTCTGTTTTGCGTGATGTTGCTGGCGGCGCTGAAAAATTGCGCAATGTATTGTCGTTGACTGATGCATCCACTAAGTTGTTGCGTTTTGTTTCTGATGATATTTGGGGTAGTAGGGGGGTGTGCCGAGTGATATCTAGGAGCATTGCTGAGCATCTTGTCCAAGCTTGGGATGTGCGTAATAATTGCAAACACAATGGAGCAGTGCTCCCTCTTTCTTCCGCTCCTGAGGGGCGCGGGGCCGATGGCGTTGATGCTATGGCTTAATGGGTAACATGATGATGATCATCATCCTGTGTCAGAGCATCGGAGTGTTTGCAACTGACTGTTGGTCCTGTACCCAACGATCCCAATCAAACGAGACAGCAGGCGCCTTGAACTAGCAGGAAATAAGCATGATATAAAACTATGGTTTGTCGAAACTGCTGTGGCAGCAGCTGAGCAGCGCATGATAAATTTCAGGGATCATGCTTTGCAGGCCTGGTCAGAGGTGAAACGCGTAAATAACATGGTGTCTCATCATCATCATCATGTTACCCATTAACCCATAGCATCAACATGGTGTCTATGAGCGCTGTCTGCACTTTCCTGGCAAAGCCAAATGCTTCATGGACTACAGGAGTTGGATAACATATAATTTGTTCTGTTGCTGTTGCAGCCGGCATATGACGATTTTTTTTATCAAGTTGAATCTCTAGGCTGCTGCATACGCCATTTCGGGGATCAGGCAGTTACCATACGCGCTCTGCCAGAGCTACCAAGACCGGTACCAAACATCGACAAAAAAACAGGACGCTGCATGTTGAACGTGACACTCGGAAACCTGTTGAGACACGTCCACCGTCCTTGGTCAATTGTAAAATATGTCCTGAGGCGTTATTAATAAACTTAAAAACACAACAACACATCACATGTATGTATACGCCCAGAAGCCAGCATTGCAGATTGTGAGAAATTCACGGGCACCGCCCTGCAGGGCAGCTGAATGTCGCTGATTTCATATATACGGCTCAATTTGAACTCGTGCACTGCGCTCGTGCACTGCACTCGTGCAGTACCGTCAACACAACAAGTATTCGCAATTGTGATTTTCGTGAATGGCTTTCTTATATGGAGGAAGTTCTCTTGAGTTCTCTAACATTCGCGAATTGACTTTAGAAGGCTGCGAGACAAACACTTCTGTAGTTTCGTGATCAGCCTGTGTTATCGCAAAATGCACCTTGTAGACCACAGTTTATCCTGTTGAAGACCTGGAATGGTATTCTATGGTATGGTATCCTTGCCAGCCGTTTGTTGAAGCATCATCGCATTTATATTACTGATACAATATTCGTGGGGCTTGCACAAAACCATCGTTCACACTTACGGGTAAATGTCAGGTTTGGGAATCTGAGATCGCTACCGTGTTCCTGTAGTCTGCCCCCTATCCTCTCTTCAAACTAGCAAAAACAGAAACATTTCGACCTTGTCCATGTGTTTATGTAATTGAGTAAAGTTTACACCGGGTATTGATCACCGATCATGGCCAGCACGGCCCATCGTACAGGCGCGTCACGGCGGAATCGGCATGTGTGCTTCTTCTGTTTTGGGTCAAAGTGTTTCGGCGAGGTAAACATGTGCGACATATGTCGAAAATCGTCGCTGGTGTCCCAACCACATCCGCATCTCAGTGCTTGCCAGCTGCACTGTTGTACTGCCCTAGCAGCGCCATCAATGGCTTATATGTTTCCATCATATAAACCCCGGCAGCAACGATTCGGTGTCGTCGCCGACCTTCTCTGCATCTTCATTCAAGCCGCTCGCGCCCTTGATTCTAGTCTCAAGGTTAAACGGCTGTAGCTGAATACAGTTATGTTCCGTAAGCGATCAGTCAGATTCTCCAGGAGAGGAGAGAGGCTCTGGTATATCACACAGTTGAAGAACATGTTTAAAGGCTTGACATTAATGCCATCATACATACTACAATGGCCTGCATGTACCGTCAGTTTTGTGAGGAAAGCTCTGCATAGACGACTGCTCGAGTCGTTCTACGCGCAGCAACTCCAAAGATCGGATACCATAGCTGGTGAACACAAACATCAATGGCTGAAATAATGGTAACATTGCTGAGGGGACTGGTTATACTGAAACTGATAAACGCTGTCCACATGATCTGCGCACCCCGCCCTCGACGCATGATGCGCGGTTGCAGCTGGTAAGTTACTCCGTGCACGTGGTTACGCGTGAATGTATACCGGATCCCAATGACAGCACAGCAGAAGCGTCGATCAGGGCTGCACCTGTTGATGCAGCCTGCAGAATCCTTGTTTGAACCCAGAAGCCATGCCAGCTGTGTAGCCACCCAGTACAGCTGCGAACGCATGTATAACGGATGTGCAGCACACCCTAGCCGAGAGCACCCTGGAAGCTGCCTGATGTAGCTGTTGTCAGTTGCTTGCCAAGTACATTGACAGGCCTGCAGCTGCACTGCCAGTGACTTGCTGCACAGAATACTCACAAGTGCTGGTGAGAGCACTAACCCATAATCACCCTTGTTCCTTCTGACTTCCTGCCATCACAAAGAAGCTTCACGGGTGTCACATAGCCCCTGTAATGATCAAGCTGCGACGGCAGCGTTAATCATGACACCATCATCTCCCTCCAAAGCTCTGGCGCATTATGGATAGCATCTTTTGCGATGTGCACTCGGAGGCGTATGGTTCCCATGCCCTGATGTTTTCAACAAGCAGACGAGCATATGTGAGTGCTGCAATGTAGAGCCCTGGCAGCTACCTGCGACTGGCGCTCTGGATTCAGTGCTGCTGGGAGAAGAAGCATGTGGTTCTGAAGGGCTCCATACCATATGGGCGGGTCAAAACGGAGCAACCAAGATGCAACTTGTCAGGACCGGCCATAAAATTTGATGAACTTTGCATCATCCTGTGTCAGAGCATCGGAGTGTTTGCAACTGACTGTTGGTCCTGTACCCAACGATCCCAATCAAACGAGACAGCAGGCACCTTGAACTAGCAGGAAATAAGCATGATATAAAACTATGGTTTGTCTAAACTGCTGTGGCAGCAGCTGAGCAGCGCATGATAAATATCAGGGATCATGCTTTGCAGGCCTTGTCAGGGGTGAAACGCGTAAATAACATGGTGTCTATGAGCGCTGTCTGCGCTTTCCTGGCAAAGCCAAATGCTTCATGGACTACAGGAGTTGGATAACATGTAATTTGTTCTGTTGCTGTTGCAGCCGGCATATGACGATTTTTTTATACAGTTGAATCTCTAGGCTGCTGCATACGCCATTTCGGGGATCAGGCAGTTACCATACGCGCTCTGCCAGAGCTACCAAGACCGGTACCAAACATCGACAAAAAAAACAGGACGCTGCATGTTGAACGTGACACTCGGAAACCTGTTGAGACGCGTCCACCGTCCTTGGTCAATTGTAGAATATGTCCTGAGGCGTTATTAATAAACTTAAAAACACAACAACACATCACATGTATGTATACGCCCAGAAGCCAGCACTGCAGATTGTGAGAAAGTCACGGGCACCGCCCTGCAGGGCAGCTGAATGTCGCTGATCTATCATCATCATCATCATCATGTTACCCATTAAGCCATAGTCGCTGATCTATATATATACTAGCGTGACACCCGTGGCGATGCCACGGCCATGCACACATGTGAGCAAGGTTTTTGATGCTCTCGATCGTTTGTATGTTGTTGGGCGCTTGAGGGCGTACACATATATTGTACCTTGTGTGGATGTTACAGTGCTGCGCATCCCCACCTCAGTGGTTGGGCACTGGCACCACCATACATGCAAACATGTACATGTACATGCTGGTGGGTGTGCAGGAGGTGGTGGAGCTGGCGCGTGCTGTTGAGCCTGCTGTTGAGCCTGCTGCTGCTGCTGCTGCGCAGCCTCCTGCTGCTGTTGAGCAACGCGCGCTGACCTGCGGGGTCCCTGCTGGTGCTGCTGCTGCGGGGCAGGGGGCTGCTGGTGCTGCTGCTGTGCAGCATTGAACAGAGCCTCGTGTGTTGTTTGCCTTTGATGATGCCGAACATGTTGCTGCTGTTGTTGTGTTCCTGGCGTAAGGTCCGTCAGCTGCGGGCAACCCGTGGCGATGCCACGGCCATGCACACATGTGAGCAAGCTCTCGATCGTTTGCATGTTGGGCGCTTGAGGGCGTAAGGTCCATGACATGGTGCACATCAGAGTGGCTTCTTGGCTTCTGAAGTGTCTACTGCTGCCCTTTCTCTCACCAGGGCCCTCCGCCTGCCCCGAGGCCTTCACAGATGATGCCCCTAATTTAGCTGATTATGATAGCGCGCAGCGTCCTCTGCCTGTCTTTGACGCTCTCGATCGTTTGCATGTTGTTGGGCGCTTGAGGGCGTAAGGTCCATGACCCCAGCCCTCACCTGCATTGAACCGAGCCTCGTGTGTTGTTTGCCTTTGATGATGCCGATCATGTTGCTGCTGTTGTTGTGTTTCTGGCGTAAGGTCCGTCAGCTGCATGCTGCCGACTTGCGAGCAGCGATTGCACTTGGACGTGCTTTTGGAGATGTTGCGGAGCAAACGATGTAACCCTTTGTTCGTGTTGTGGCGATAGCTGCGCACTGGGGCACTCTCACACAACTTGTAACAACCTCACACTTGTGGAAATCCACAGGCGCCCTCCGATGGGGCCGACGCTCTCTGAGACGATAGATTGTGCGATGAGCATCGTTCCAGCGGAGCGGACATTACGGGTGAAGTTGCGCCGTTTGCGAGAAAAAGCCATTCGAAGGGTCTCCCGCAGCCTGTTCTCCCGGCAGGGGCCACCATCCGGGCGCGGGCCCCTGAACGAATGATGCCCCTAATTTAGCTGTTTACAATGAAGGCGTGCTGGCGGCCTGCCGGCGCGAGCCGCGCCCGTTTTCCCCCGAAAACCGGACCGGCAAAGTTGTTTCTTATATATATAGATATAGATATAGATAGATAGATATGATTGGTAACACATGATGAATATTGAGGACGCTCATCCCTAGACTGCATAAGGGACAATTCAACTCATGCTAGCTGCATCTGCCGACCGTCGGTCCAGGCTGGAGACAATCCGTCCCAGGAGGCCAGGCACTGAAGTCCGCTGCAGTCAAATCCTGTTTGGTGTCAACGCGTAGTAGAACGGGTTTGAGGTCTCAAGACCAAACTCTCAGGCCCTGTTAGGACCGCTCCAGCTTCTCTTTTACGCACAGAGGAGCACAGGCTCAAGCAGGCCAAAGCCCTGCTTCTGATGCGTATGACCGGGGACTTGCAACACACATCTTGGGAAACCAGCGTGGACCACAGCATTGTGAATCATTCATGCTGCCTGTTCAGGCTGCGTGTTCAGGCTGCGCGGCCCTGCATGCCGACAGGCCGGCTGCATGGTATGCGAGAGGTGTTAAGCCGGCTGTCTTTAACACTGGCAGACATTTGTTGCACTGTGATGACGGTATTAAATTGATTAGCCATCTGACACAGTGCATAGTGTTGGTTTGGAGTAGCAACAATGTGCATGCATTAGGCGACAATTGCGGTGGTTTAGCAGCTCTCGACTTACCCATCACCGTGTGCTTTTTGTGAATGGTGTGCATGGTGCTGTCGTTTGCTGCTGCAGTTAGCGCAGCCGGCTGAAAGACACAAGCCAGGGGACTGTCTAGCCGTGCGGCCACCTGTCTAGCCGTGCGGCCACGCTCAGTGTTGCCAAAAAAACCAGGGTTGAAACTTCAGGTCGTCTGCTGGAGATGACACAGCAGGATCTCGACTTTTGGGTGGTTCAAGCTACAAGTCAAAAGCCCTCGCATCAGAAGCAGGGCTTTGGCCTGCTTAAGCCTATGCTCCCCCGTGCGTAAATCAGAGGAAAACAGGAGCGGGTCCTCATCTCAAACCGGTTCTACTACGCGTGGACACAAGAAAACCAGGATGGTTCAAGCAAGCTGTCAACAGGCACCGGCCTGGCGTGCACGCCATGAATAAAGAGACTGCAGGTTTTTTGTACGCGCTAAATGTTATCAAATGCAGGTTCACTAAACCTAGCAGGTTCTTCTACCACGCTAGGTTCGGACGCAGCCAATTCACGTGTTTTATAATCATCTGGCCCGGCAGTGACTAGAAATGTTGAGTGCACTCCATGATAACGACTACAGAGCAGCATGCTAAAGAGCGGATTTAAATGTTGTTTGCTGTGTACTGCCACATTAGAGAACGGCGGCCTTGCTCACTTTGAGCAAAGTCGGATTGATGTGTATTGCACCAGGAGACCTAGGAGCCAGGATACCCAGGTACCAGGATCTGACGTGGCACATGACTCGCCTATGCCCATTATTTAACATTCAAATTCGAGGGGAGCAACTCAAGGCTGATGCAGTGCCAGCCGCTAGTTTGAGTGAAGTTGGGCAGGGGCAAAGTTCAAAGTTGCTTTTTTTTGCGCAACACAGGTGGAAGACGACGAGGACATAAAATGGAGGGTTGTATATATGGTCAGGGCGGGTTCAACAAACAAGAATGATAAGGGTAGAAAATTGACGCAGTCCATCACTGAGGTGTGCACGTACTGCATCCAGTGGTCGTCGAAGACGATTGTGTGCGCCTCTCGGAGGCAGCATCCAGCTGCCTTGTACCGTTGGAGGCGCCCTAGCCTCCTGGGGCCACTCTGATGGGGTGGCGCCGTCGCAGTGCAGAAAGTGTTGACACAAAAAAAGCCCCAGCGCTGGCTGCAGGAGCGCCCCGTCGTGTACCATGTATGCTTCAACCAAGTTGGAACCCGTGCAGACATGTAACATTGCAGACTGCTAGCTGGCATTCAACCATTCACTAGTACAACCGATGGCGTACATTGGCATGAACAGTGCCGCGGTGCGGCAAATATTCTTTGTTTATTGCGCTGGTGATCTATGAGGAGAAGGAAAGATGAAGTTCAAAATGTGTGAGGCCCGGCCATGCATGCCATTCATTCAGTGACGCAACAAGATTTTCCTGCCTCACATGCACTACGCTTAACACCAGCGACAGCAACAACACGATTGTGACACGCACTGGCAAAGCGGAGGAGGGCTGTTGCGTGTGTAGTCAGGATTAGGGGCGCTTGCCATTGTGCAGCATGCCTGTGCGCTAGAGACACTGGCAGAATCCAGCTGATAGGAGATGGTCGATGTGGTGATTTTTTGAGCCTGTCTTTGGCTAAAAAATGGGGGATGGTCCCCAGTGTAACATGTGAAAATGTGAAAGATGTGGAGAAAATTGACGGCATGTTTCAGTAAAAAAATAAGCTCTACAGATCTTCTGGTGTTGCTCGAAACCAAATTGAAATAAGTAAATCTACGAAACAGACCATGATTGGACACGTGGATGGTGCGCACCATGCACGCATTGAATATGAGATACTGTGGAACCTTGATGTAGCTCCAGCCCTTCTTTTGGATGTAGTGAGCGGCGGTTGGACGTGTTTGCAGCAAAAGCAGCGGCAACATCACAAATTTACACCCACTTTTGGGTCACCCAACGGCGACGAGACAATATGATCGCGACATACGGCCATAGTGCGCAAATCTAGAGCAGAAGGTCAGAAGCAAGAATAGGATCTTGCTCCGACGCGGTACGCACATCATTTTTTTCTGTTTTTTGCTGCATTCAATATGAGCAGTACCCTGCTGCCCAGCAGGCTATTCAAGCCTCCAAATCTGTAGTCAGGGAAGACTTGGCTATCACACTTGTTGATAAATATCGCTGATATACTAATGCTCAAGCTTAAGTTCAACAAGCTTGTTCCGGAAGAAAAGGTATATTCGCCGACTATTGTATTTTTGGAGTGGTGAAATGATTCGGAATCAACACGATAGATGGTCATGTCAGAGAGAGAGAGAGAGAGACTACGCGAGGCTGAGGTGCGCTCCTGGCTGCCAGGGACGCGGAAGCCTGCGTAAATTAAGGAACGAGGGTAGGCTTGCCGTCGCCGGCTCCGTACCCCCTACCCCTCCACCAGGTGACCGTGTGGCCCCCTGGAGAGGTTTATGCTGACCAAGGTAGGCATCCTTGGTCAGCCCCATCAGGGTACCAGTTTAGCTTTTCCGTCTTTTGACGTGTTTGCGGTGGTTTGGTGCCTTGAATGCCCTCTTCATGTTCGCTCTCTTGTTTTTGCTGCAGTTGTTGAGCTTCAGGTGGCCCAGGTGTTTGAGCAGTGCCCCGCGCTGCTTCCATATCCTTTCCATGCCATTTGTGGCAATGTAATGTAGGTCACGCAGCAGCTTCTTGAGCGCGGATCCCTTGACTCCTAAGTTTGTCATCTGTTGTTCTGTCTCCGTAAAAATTACACCGGTGACTCCCAGCAGGATAGTGACCTGCCGTACACCGGGTCGCAAGTAGTCCGTATCCGAGATCGCGGCACACATGCTGGTCATCTCTTGATTGCCTTGTGCGCCTGGTTCGGTTTGGGCGGAGGCACCGCTGATGCTGGTACATAGGTGTTCATGTTGTTGGGTTGCTTTGGCATGTTGTGTGCTTCTATCAGTGTCCCTGCAATATTTGATTTCCACCACCGTGAATTCGTTGTGTTGATGATTATACATCAGGGCATCCGGCACACTGTGTTGGTTGATTAGGGCGCGCTGCACTGCGAGGGGAACCGCCTCCAAGTATGGGTTGGCGAAGTCCTCAGCAGTAAATCTTCTGCGGGTAGTCAGAGTGGTGCCATTGCGAGTGAGCTCCTCTTTGCTGCTTCTTTTGTGTACGCCAACATCCGATGTAACCAGTTCTCCACCTCTATCACCGTGTAGAATAGCCTTCACTATGGCGGTTCCCGCGTCGTTGTGTCGCAGTGTCACTGTTTGTGACAGCGCTGGGCAGCCGCTGACGGCATGGTGCCCTCCATCCTCTCTGCCGCACAGCAGGCACAGGCTGCTGGTGTTGCCTGTTTTGTCCCATCTGCTCAGCAGTTTCTGGGTGGGTACCTGCCCATAACGGGCCTGCAGTGGCAGCCGTTTTGTCTGCTGTGGCAGCTTGGGGTCGTTTATGAACAAGTGGCTGTACTCATGGTTCATGCCCGGGCATGCAGCCTCCCAGCTTCTGAAGTATATGGATTCCTGGTTTGAGGATCCCAGCTCTCCCGTTGTCAGCGCTATCTGCGCGAGAGTTTCACTCATGATAACGACATGTCACGATACCGAGATTTCTCTAGATGCTGCATATGAAAAGCTGCGCTCGTCAGGAACAGATTCTCCCCAGGAAGGTCGCATCAGATGGCTGTTAATTTAATCTGGCTGCTGTGCATCATGCCCAACGTACTCATGCGAAAATGCCCTGAATGCATGTATAAGTACAGAAAACGTTGATAGAAGAATACAAGCGAATCGAACAGTTTTTGTACTTATGGTTTATTTATGACCTCGTGAGAGTCAATGCATATATGCGTATATACGAAGCGCAGATATACGTGCAGGGAGGGCACTATATCATCTGTGCGTAGACGCCTGATATTTCTTGCATGCAGCCCAACGCGACTACGGAAAAAGTTCTTGGAAAAAGGTCGACGTTCTTTGAATCATGTTCACGGAAACAGCGCGGTGCCGCTTGTATAAGACAAGTGCGGTAGCGATGTTCGTCGAGCTAAGCTGTCGTGCTAAAAAACCATCAATACACAATACACAATCGATTCAACGTTGTTTGCTGGACAGAACAATGACACGTGCAAAGTACAAACGCAAAAACAAAAAAACATCAAACATGCTTCGTTGATAATACGCTGATGCGGACAATCATGTGCTGATGCGAAGGATAGTCAACTTGGCCCCCACTCCAATCCGCCGATGGACAAACTACAAACAACGCACAATCACCCGACTTTGTGATGCTGCAGCTTCAAGTGGTCGCAATATCATGCAGTATCTAATGGTATATTTTGGCATCCATGTTGTTCCTTCTCATATGGAACGTCGAGGTTCGCGTTCTTTCCGCGGACAGCACGGAATGCAGAGTGCAGGCATTTTCATATATGTTTGAAACAACAAATTTTTGATCAGATAGTGGATGAATTTTGTTTCTTTCGATTCGAGGTAAACTGTACATGTTGTTCTATCCTATATTGCTTTGCTTGATGTGTTTATGATTCGTGCAAAATTATGTTGTTTGATTAGAGAAAAAGATGTCAGAAGAAGTGAATGTATATTTTGTCGGCGGGCACGACCAGTGTAACCAGTACTCAGCGATCCATATAAAAAGCCGTTGGCACAGCTGTCTCTGCAGGTTAATCTACTGTATGCAACGTGCATCTATATAGGAGTAATTAATATCTTAAACTTATTCAAAGACAAGAGCTTGCGTGATCGTCAGGTGAGTTGCAAACCGATCAGGAGGGCTGTTGCGTGTGTAGTCAGGATTAGGGGCGCTTGCCATAGTGCAGCATGCCGGTGCGCTAGAGACACTGGCAGAATCCAGCTGATAGGAGATGGTCGATGTGGTGATTTTTCGAGCCTGTCTTTGGCTAAAAAATGGGGGTGTTCCCCAGTATAACATGTGAAAATGTGAAAGATGTGGAGAAAATTGACGGCATGTTTCAGTAAAAAAATAAGCTCTACAGATCTTCTGGTGTTGCTCGAAACCAAATTGAAATAAGTAAATCTACGAAACAGACCATGATTGGACACGTGGATGGTGCGCACCATGCACGCATTGAATATGAGATACTGTGGAACCTTGATGTAGCTCCAGCCCTTCTTTTGGATGTAGTGAGCGGCGGTTGGACGTGTTTGCAGCAAAAGCAGCGGCAACATCACAAATTTACACCCACTTTTGGGTCACCCAACGGCGACGAAACAATATGATCGCGACATACGGCCATAGTGCGCAAATCTAGAGCAGAAGGTCAGAAGCAAGAATAGGATCTTGCTCCGACGCGGTACGCACATCATTTTTTTCTGTTTTTTGCTGCATTCAATATGAGCAGTACCCTGCTGCCCAGCAGGCTATTCAAGCCTCCAAATCTGTAGTCAGGGAAGACTTGGCTATCACACTTGTTGATAAATATCGCTGATATACTAATGCTCAAGCTTAAGTTCAACAAGCTTGTTCCGGAAGAAAAGGTATATTCGCCGACTATTGTATTTTTGGAGTGGTGAAATGATTCGGAATCAACACGATAGATGGTCATGTCATGATAACGACATGTCACGATACCGAGATTTCTCTAGATGCTGCATATGAAAAGCTGCGCTCGTCAGGAACAGATTCTCCCCAGGAAGGTCGCATCAGATGGCTGTTAATTTAATCTGGCTGCTGTGCATCATGCCCAACGTACTCATGCGAAAATGCCCTGAATGCATGTATAAGTACAGAAAACGTTGATAGAAGAATACAAGCGAATCGAACAGTTTTTGTACTTATGGTTTATTTATGACCTCGTGAGAGTCAATGCATATATGCGTATATACGAAGCGCAGATATACGTGCAGGGAGGGCACTATATCATCTGTGCGTAGACGCCTGATATTTCTTGCATGCAGCCCAAGGCGACTACGGAAAAAGTTCTTGGAAAAAGGTCGACGTTCTTTGAATCATGTTCACGGAAACAGCGCGGTGCCGCTTGTATAAGACAAGTGCGGTAGCGATGTTCGTCGAGCTAAGCTGTCGTGCTAAAAAACCATCAATACACAATACACAATCGATTCAACGTTGTTTGCTGGACAGAACAATGACACGTGCAAAGTGCAAACGCAAAAACAAAAAAACATCAAACATGCTTCGTTGATAATACGCTGATGCGGACAATCATGTGCTGATGCGAAGGATAGTCAACTTGGCCCCCACTCCAATCCGCCGATGGACAAACTACAAACAACGCACAATCACCCGACTTTGTGATGCTGCAGCTTCAAGTGGTCGCAATATCATGCAGTATCTAATGGTATATTTTGGCATCCATGTTGTTCCTTCTCATATGGAACGTCGAGGTTCGCGTTCTTTCCGCGGACAGCACGGAATGCAGAGTGCAGGCATTTTCATATATGTTTGAAACAACAAATTTTTGATCAGATAGTGGATGAATTTTGTTTCTTTCGATTCGAGGTAAACTGTACATGTTGTTCTATCCTATATTGCTTTGCTTGATGTGTTTATGATTCGTGCAAAATTATGTTGTTTGATTAGAGAAAAAGATGTCAGAAGAAGTGAATGTATATTTTGTCGGCGGGCACGACCAGTGTAACCAGTACTCAGCGATCCATATAAAAAGCCGTTGGCACAGCTGTCTCTGCAGGTTAATCTACTGTATGCAACGTGCATCTATATAGGAGTAATTAATATCTTAAACTTATTCAAAGACAAGAGCTTGCGTGATCGTCAGGTGAGTTGCAAACCGATCAGGAGGGCTGTTGCGTGTGTAGTCAGGATTAGGGGCGCTTGCCATAGTGCAGCATGCCGGTGCGCTAGAGACACTGGCAGAATCCAGCTGATAGGAGATGGTCGATGTGGTGATTTTTCGAGCCTGTCTTTGGCTAAAAAATGGGGGTGTTCCCCAGTATAACATGTGAAAATGTGAAAGATGTGGAGAAAATTGACGGCATGTTTCAGTAAAAAAATAAGCTCTACAGATCTTCTGGTGTTGCTCGAAACCAAATTGAAATAAGTAAATCTACGAAACAGACCATGATTGGACACGTGGATGGTGCGCACCATGCACGCATTGAATATGAGATACTGTGGAACCTTGATGTAGCTCCAGCCCTTCTTTTGGATGTAGTGAGCGGCGGTTGGACGTGTTTGCAGCAAAAGCAGCGGCAACATCACAAATTTACACCCACTTTTGGGTCACCCAACGGCGACGAAACAATATGATCGCGACATACGGCCATAGTGCGCAAATCTAGAGCAGAAGGTCAGAAGCAAGAATAGGATCTTGCTCCGACGCGGTACGCACATCATTTTTTTCTGTTTTTTGCTGCATTCAATATGAGCAGTACCCTGCTGCCCAGCAGGCTATTCAAGCCTCCAAATCTGTAGTCAGGGAAGACTTGGCTATCACACTTGTTGATAAATATCGCTGATATACTAATGCTCAAGCTTAAGTTCAACAAGCTTGTTCCGGAAGAAAAGGTATATTCGCCGACTATTGTATTTTTGGAGTGGTGAAATGATTCGGAATCAACACGATAGATGGTCATGTCATGATAACGACATGTCACGATACCGAGATTTCTCTAGATGCTGCATATGAAAAGCTGCGCTCGTCAGGAACAGATTCTCCCCAGGAAGGTCGCATCAGATGGCTGTTAATTTAATCTGGCTGCTGTGCATCATGCCCAACGTACTCATGCGAAAATGCCCTGAATGCATGTATAAGTACAGAAAACGTTGATAGAAGAATACAAGCGAATCGAACAGTTTTTGTACTTATGGTTTATTTATGACCTCGTGAGAGTCAATGCATATATGCGTATATACGAAGCGCAGATATACGTGCAGGGAGGGCACTATATCATCTGTGCGTAGACGCCTGATATTTCTTGCATGCAGCCCAAGGCGACTACGGAAAAAGTTCTTGGAAAAAGGTCGACGTTCTTTGAATCATGTTCACGGAAACAGCGCGGTGCCGCTTGTATAAGACAAGTGCGGTAGCGATGTTCGTCGAGCTAAGCTGTCGTGCTAAAAAACCATCAATACACAATACACAATCGATTCAACGTTGTTTGCTGGACAGAACAATGACACGTGCAAAGTGCAAACGCAAAAACAAAAAAAACATCAAACATGCTTCGTTGATAATACGCTGATGCGGACAATCATGTGCTGATGCGAAGGATAGTCAACTTGGCCCCCACTCCAATCCGCCGATGGACAAACTACAAACAACGCACAATCACCCGACTTTGTGATGCTGCAGCTTCAAGTGGTCGCAATATCATGCAGTATCTAATGGTATATTTTGGCATCCATGTTGTTCCTTCTCATATGGAACGTCGAGGTTCGCGTTCTTTCCGCGGACAGCACGGAATGCAGAGTGCAGGCATTTTCATATATGTTTGAAACAACAAATTTTTGATCAGATAGTGGATGAATTTTGTTTCTTTCGATTCGAGGTAAACTGTACATGTTGTTCTATCCTATATTGCTTTGCTTGATGTGTTTATGATTCGTGCAAAATTATGTTGTTTGATTAGAGAAAAAGATGTCAGAAGAAGTGAATGTATATTTTGTCGGCGGGCACGACCAGTGTAACCAGTACTCAGCGATCCATATAAAAAGCCGTTGGCACAGCTGTCTCTGCAGGTTAATCTACTGTATGCAACGTGCATCTATATAGGAGTAATTAATATCTTAAACTTATTCAAAGACAAGAGCTTGCGTGATCGTCAGGTGAGTTGCAAACCGATCAGGCTGGCGCTAACATACGTTAGCCGCCGTTGCGAATCATGGCCGTGCATCGCTACCAGTTTGATCAAGTGTATCGTCTAGCGGCAGCACAGCCGGTAGCTGCAGCAGCCACTCACACATGCACCTGACGGCGTGCGCGCAAAGCGCTGAGGCGCACTCGCGTAATCTTCCCTGAACCGTCATGCGCAATCCCAGTGCGATGCTACGCCTAGCTTAAGCAATGATTACCATTTGAAGTTATAAAGCACGTGGGATTCCGGGGTGCTCAACAGATGTTCCAAGAATGTTCCTCTGCTGCTGCTGGTGCTGCTGCTTCTGGTGCTGCCGCTGCTGCCTCCTGCAGGGTACCAGACAGCTCTGCTCATCAGCATGCGCTCCTCAATGCGGGCGCTGCTGCCCCTGGCAGTCCTGCTGCTGGGCCTGCAGCTTGCTGCTGCTGGCCGCCAGAGCCGTTCACTGCTGAACACGCCTAAGGACTTGGAAATCATCCCCCTTACCCGAAACCAGTTTCTCCAGGTGGGTGGGACCCACAGCATGCTGGGCAGACGGCATTGTGCTGTGGATTTGGTTGTCTTACGCATGAAGGCCCATGCTGTTTGCAACAGTTGTTGCTGCACTGGCCGAGTCTCTGATCATGCCAGGCTGCTGCATGGCTGCATAACATCATACTCACGCATCCTGTGAATGGGACCAGTTTTGAATAGCTGTTTGCTATGGCTATGCAGGGCAGTGTGTTACATCTGAGCCTGGCATATTGCTGCATGCTAGGAGTGTGCATGCTGACTGACCACAGTAGCTACCTTGCGCTGCTGCCTGCAGGCAACCTTTGCTCTGGAAGGTGAGACGTGCCAGTCTGCCGGACTCAAGCTAAACTTTACAAACAGGTTTGAGGATCGCATGGGCAACGTCCTGGCCCTGGAGATGATTAAGGACGTGCAGAGCGCCCTGGTGGCCGCCAACTGGCCCAACGCTGCCACACAAGTGGTTGCAACGCGCTCTCCATGCTTAGACATCACCGTGAGTGGCCAGCATGCAGCAGCAATGTTGATGGCACACCAGCCCCGGCTGCCACTGGCAGTACCCCCAGGCGCATTGCTGCATGCATAGATGTTGCAGAAGTTGTTGCAGCTGCATGCACCACCAGCGCTCCCACACAAACCTGCGCCTCAGAAACTAGGTCATCGCGTGCCTTGCATCTTCTCACGCCACAGGTCTATGGTCTGGCACATGCCTTGTGACCCAGCCTCTGTCACCGCTAGCATTGTGGCTGTGCTTCTCTGATCCTGTGCTTACATTGCCCTGCCTTGCTGTGCAGGTTGACTCTGTCAACTATGCCTCTCTGAGGACCCAGGTCAAGATTAACGGCACCAACACCACAGAGGTTAGGGACCTGATGTTTGATGGTGTGGGAACTGGCGGGCCACCAAAGCGCTGCACCGGCCAGTACAGGAGGTTGTTGTACCCCGCTGTGACTGCACTTTTCGCCAGGGGAAACTTCAGAGTGTCACAGAACAGTGAGTGGTATGAGCACAGGATGACTGCTGATGCCGTTCAGGAACACGTCGATGTTGATGAGTGCGGTATTGGATGGGGATGTTAGGAGAATGTGCGCGTTCAAGAACACCTGCGCAGCACAGGCAGCTCTGCAGCATTTGATATGAGAAGAATCCCTGCACAGCACAGGCAGCTCTGCAGCATTTGATGTTAGAAAAATCCCTGCACAGCACAGGCAGCTCTGCAGCATTTGATGTAAGAAGAATGCGCGCCACAGCTGACACCAACCGCTCCACATGTTCATCTGTGCTCGTGCTCATTCTCTGTCTGCTGCCGCTGCTGCTGCTGCTGCTGCTGCTGCTTCCGCGCAGACGGTGCCAAGGTCAACGCGTTCCTGAACGGCACCCAGCAGAGATGGGTGGAGTATGCATGTGAGTGCACACTTTAGCACTGGTGATGATCAGCCTGCACAGTGCTGCTGCTGCATCTCAGCTGACTGGCATGCTGGCAGTGCGTGGTCACGTCTGCGCCATTCTGCAACGCACATTGCCATCCATGCGCATGATCTGCAACCTACACATGCATGGTTTGCACTGCAACATTTGCAACGCCAAGACCTGCCAATTGTATGTGCAAAGCAGGGTGTAGTCATCAATGCCTCTCCTGCTGATGGTGTCTTACCCAACGTGTGCACATTCTCACCCCCTCACAACATTCGGCTGCATATGGGCTTGCTGTCTGCCTGCAGCGCCCAACATGTCCATCTGCCGGCCCAGCCCCAGCCCCGTGCCCAGCCCCTCTCCCAGCCCCTCACCCAGCCCCTCACCCAGCCCTCCACCAGTGAGTACTTCAAGGCAACCTAAGCAGCGTTCACCTGCATGAGCTGTATGCAGCTAGCAGACGTATAGTTGACGATACAGCTGCTAAGCTCATCATCTCAATTCATGTTTAGTAGATGGCACTCATGCATGTTCAGATGGCACTCATGCTGCTGTCTTGCACATTCAGCTGTGAGCTTAGCCATGATTTCAATCATAACTTTGTGCAGCCTTGCAGGCATGTGTGGAGGGCTCTTTTTGTAGTGGGCTGTAGAGCACCCCGATAACGTCAGTACTTTCTGCTGCTGTCCTGCAACCCCAGCGGCACTTTCATCTGCAAACATCCAGCAGCCTGCAGCTCCCTGCTGCTTCAGTTCAGACCATGTTGCAGCAGCAACTGAAGCGTACCAAACCATCGCACCAACTCTGACAATGCCAATGCTGCTCTACGCATTGCTGACACCCGCCTACAGGTCAACTGCGTTGCCAACGCCACTGCTGACTCGGATGGCGTCTGCAAGTGCACGGCCGGCTTCACCCCAGCCACAGCAGCCAACGGCACCCTCGTCTCCTGCCTGGCTGGTGCTAACCTGGCCAACTGCCCCAACGGCTTCCCCATCACCCTCAGGGAAGGGATTAACGGCGATGTGGCTGGCTGCATGGCCATCGGCTCCACCTGCCCCAGCAGCTACTCCTCCCCCTGTACAGCCGATTCACCGGCATCCCAGGCGTCAACACCGTGCTGATCCAGCTCACCGGCTGCTGGGCAACTGGTATCATCAGCTCGTGCGCAACAGTCTTCTTTGCAGATGGAAGCCAGCCACAGGGTATTCAAGGGCGATACGACGTGTCTATTTACTCCAACGCTACTGGCACACAACGCCTCCTGGGTTGTGTGCTGTCGGGTGTCACCTCCTGCCCCAGCGATTTCCGTTTTGCCCTGATCAAATCAACAGGAAACCAGGTTGCATCGTGCTACCCAGCAGGAGAAGTCACAAGTTGTGCCAACTTCAGCAGTACCGCCACCACCTACGTGCCAGGGTACACTCAGTCAGCACTGACTGCCTGCCTCCCCCGCCCTACAGCAGGCTCTGTTCAGTGCCCTCCTTCCTACCCCATCACAGCCCTCAACACCTTGACACCAACCGGCGCGGTGTTCGCTGATATCGTGGCCTGCTACAGCGCAGACTCCACGTGCAATGCTCATGCCAGCCCACAGACCTTCACCCTGGCGGCAGCTTCCAGCACTCTTTACTGCGTGCTGCAAGTCAATGGCCTCAACAGCTGCACTGGCTATGCTGATACCAGTTACAGGAAATTCCCAATCTATACCCCCAATGGTGTAACATTGATTGGCTGCTCCGAGAACTCTGTAACCCAATGCCCTCCGGCATTCCCCATTTACTTCACTGACCCGGCTCAGAACCCTTCAATCCAGAGGTGCCAAGCCAGCATTGCAGGCGCCTGCTCCAGCATTGCCAATGGCGGCTACCCCACCACACTCTTTGGGGCAGGCAACGCTGTTATCGGCTGCCAGACCAGCGGAGCAGCCCTGTGCGATTCCAACCAGATCCCACTCAAGGATACAGCCGAGGGCCCCGTCCGTGCATGCTCCAGCGTGGTCACAGCCTGCACCAACCCCAGCTATCCCACCGCACTCTATGACAGAACCACATCCGTGCCGGCAGGCCAGCCTGTTATGTGCCTGTCTGCAACAGGTGCCGACTGCAGTGCAGCGGCATTTGGAAGCTACAATGTGGAGGTGTACGGCAACCCAGGCTCTACGAGCGTCACTGGCTGCATGAAGAAAACTCCTGCCTCTACACCAACCCTCTGCCCAGGCACCACAGTGCCTTTCCTCACCCAGATTACCACAGGTGGGCTGATCTAAACCCTGCTGTGATTTGGCGCTAAGTCAGGGCAGCTGTCTGCACCCAGCAGATCTTGCATGTATGTTGCACAATGCTGTCAGCTGCTGGCAGGGCCCCAGCAATTCCGTTCACTTGAAGGTTCCTTTGCAGACACGATCCACACTCAAATGTACTAAGCCCCATTGCTTTCTAGCTTGCCTCAACACCACAAAACAATGGCCCTTAAAGGTGAACCACTGTTGTGCGGTGTTTTCTGCAGGCGTGCCTGCTGTCATCTCCTTTGAAATCACTGAGTGCAGGGCAGGCCCTGTTACTTGCAGTAACATCAACATCGGCGGTGTGGCATACAGCATCCCCCTCACCACCACAAACGGAGGTTCCACAGAGGGCTGCCTGGCTGCCACAGCCACCACCTGCCCAAATGCGATTGTAACTGGTTCATCTGGTGCAACTCCCACAGCTTCACCCTACGCATATCCCTTCTTCCTCTTGTCAAACAGTGGCCAGGTCGTGCAGTGCAGGAAGGGCCCAATTCCTACTTTTGCCAGCGGCTGCTCGTCGGTCCCTGGGGCAGGTGCCTTCCCAGTGGCAATAGAACAGATCGGTACTTCTACAAATCTTGGTGGCTGTGCTGCAACTGCTCCGCTCACCGGCTGCCCAGCAGGCTACATCGGAGTGTACACCTCGGCAAGCGGCGCCACAACCATCACCAGCTGCATCCCATCTGCCGCATGTACGTCCGCGGCGTTTTCCCTGTACAACGCTGATGCTGAGCTGATCGGCTGTGCTAACGCCCTGTCTGCCTGCGAAGAGCTTTTTTCAACTGCATACATCCCAATGGACCCTACCACCACATCGGCATCTGGTTGCATGAACCCAAGTTCAACCAAATGCCCGGCGACAACGTTTACCTTCTCTAATTACGGCGGATCAGGGCTCGTCCCAGTGCTGAAAGCCTGCAAAACGCCACCAACCACTATAGCATGTACAGCTGCCTATCCAATCCCAGTTGTGACGACGTTCACCACCGTCACCACCTCTATAATCACGGTGAGTGCATATAACTCACATTGCACTTTACTATAATCAGAAAGTGCAGCGATTGATGAGTGGCTGATGTAAACTGCGAAGGTGCAGCACTGGTAATGCCCAACAACCGTTGTGTGACCATGCATTTGTCTGCGCTGTGGTCGCAGGGTTGCACTGTCAACACTCCCGCCGGTGTGCGTTGCCCACAAGCTGCGCCATACTTCAGAGCAGCTGTGGATGGCACGCTGAACGTTGCCACTGTTGGAACGATCGCTGCAGCAGACTCGTTCTGTTCCGTGGCTGCACCACCCAACAATGCCTGCCCAGCTAACCTAGGAGTCCCAGTGCGCGACGCCACCGTTGCCGGCGACAGCACCAAGCCAGTGCTGGGCTGCCTGGGAGTTGATGCTGACCGTGCTACTGCTGCTTGCCCAACAACAGTGCCTGCCGCGGGTGCCTTCGACTTCCCCGTCGTCGCTGGTACCGACTTGGGAAGTGCTACTGCAGGCGACATTGTCGAGTGCATCCGCTCAGGCAGCACCTGCGGTAGCCTGGTGCCCTACAGGACTACCACCTCAACCCCTGTCCTGGGCTGCATCTCCCTGCTGGGGACTGCCGCATGCCCAGCTGCCGGCTGGATTCAATCTGCGATCAGCGGTGGCTACGGCTTCACCCTGTACCGCCCCCTGTCTGCTACCGATGGCCTGGCAGTGGCTGAAGCCTGCATTGCAGCTACAGGAGCCACATGCCCAGCTACCCACTTGATTGAAGTCAGGACTGACCTGCTTAGCGCCACCACGCTCAATAGCGCAAACCTAAAGGGCTGCGCAGCAGCCAACACAGCCTGTCCTACTGGCTATTGGCCACTGATTGACACCAGCCTGAAGGTGACAGCCTGCCGTGGGCAGTCGGCCTGCCCAACTGGCTTCATCCCTCTGTGTGATGCAACATCATCTACAATTCCAGCTGGCACCGGTGTTTGCACCGCTGCCAACACCCAGGGCTGCATTGCCACCACACTACTAACTACCTGGCAGGTCTGCAGAAGCCTGAATGGCACTTCCACTCTGGCTAGGTACCCCTCCTCCGTTGGCACAGCCACCAACCAATACAAGTTCACTGGCAAGCTGCAGACCGGTGGAACCTACGCGGTGGTCAGCTGTAGCATCCACCTCGCAGGTGCTACCTCATGCAACGCAGCAGGTAGTACAGCAACTGACTTTGCCCAGGAGGCCTATCCTGCAGGTGAGCAGTAAGATCAAGCATACGCAGCATATACTGTCCACGCATCCAAGCCAGCTGGAGCTTGGCTGCACTGCGATCCATCATAGGCATAAGGAATACAGCGCAGCGAACATCGTGCTTGTGTCCAATTCTGCACAGCTGCATGACAGGTGGTGCAAAAGCCGCCAGCCTTGGCGACCGTCATCTGACTATGCTTCCACCCCAACGCTACTGGGTGGAAGGCTGCCTAGTTGGTACAGTGCAGGCATTGCCAACTGGCAAGTGCCAATGTTCAACATTCTGTGTGCATGCCATGGTGATGCATATGCAGCTCTGCTATCTCTGTCGTGTTCCCCTCAAATCACGACGTGCCTTGTATGCAGGTACCCTAGCAACACCGAATGACAAGTTTGTTGGATGCACAGACGGCACCCAGAACCAGTGCACAAACTGGTGGAACGTCAACGCTGTACCTACTGGTGGATTCTGCTAACCTAAGGCCCAGTGTGATGACCTGATAACATCTTTAATAGCATCAGCACATGGTGCTGCCCAGCAGCTGCTGAGGAGGCTGGCCCTGCTTGGTTGCATTGCCGCTGCTAGTGGCAATGCTGCCAGGCTACACCCCTCAGTGCTAAGCTGCTACGTTTGCACAGCAACACCTGTGCAGAGGGCTGATTTGTGTTCCTTGTACATAAATTACCCAGTCAACTGCGTGGTTAGGCATCTTGGCATGTGGGCTCGCTTGGTTTTTGAGGGACAACAGTTGCTCACACCTAGGCTACACTGCCACAGAAGCATATTAGCGCTATGATGCTCTCACGTATGCAGAGTTGTCAGGGACAACGGTGCTCGTATATGCACATGCGTTTCTGGACTCCGCTTGTTAGCCGCTAGTTCATGTTTGTTGTACAGCAGCACTTGATGCTGCTTGGCTGGCAGTTGTGCTGCATAGGCGCCTGCCATGAATTATTCACGTGTTGGTGGGTCCATTCATGGACGGAGTGTGCATGGGCTATCATGGCACGGCAGCCAGGTCATCATTTTTCTGTGAAGTGATGGTCAATGCTGTACAGCTGGGTAACATCATTCGAAAAAAATCGAAACACTGTTCCTGTTGACAGTTTGACAGCAGCCTGCCATACTTTTGTTAGGCAGCAGTAAACAGCCTTGAAGTTGATGACTAGCAGCGCATACTCCTTGTGCTGTGTACACAATCTTACTCAGAAGAAACTCACTGAGTCTTGGACTACTGGAAACTCAACTGTCTTGCTGCATGGAACGCACCGTACTGGAAGGCACATGCACTTGAGTGATTTAGTGAAACTCAGCTACTAACGAATCGTGACACTGCTCATGCCATGAGTGTGACCCACTGCAGGCTCAGGCACACACATCTATCCGCAACTGCCGCAATCTCATCATGCGATGGGACTGGGTGAGATCAAGCATACGCAGCATATACTGTCCACGCATCCAAGCCAGCTGGAGCTTGGCTGCACTGCGATCCATCATAGGCATAAGGTATACAGCGCAGCGAACATCGTGCTTGTGTCCAATTCTGCACAGCTGCATGACAGGTGGTGCAAAAGCCGCCAGCCTTGGCGACCGTCATCTGACTATGCTTCCACCCCAACGCTACTGGGTGGAAGGCTGCCTAGTTGGTACAGTGCAGGCATTGCCAACTGGCAAGTGCCAATGTTCAACATTCTGTGTGCATGCCATGGTGATGCATATGCAGCTCTGCTATCTCTGTCGTGTTCCCCTCAAATCACGACGTGCCTTGTATGCAGGTACCCTAGCAACACCGAATGACAAGTTTGTTGGATGCACAGACGGCACCCAGAACCAGTGCACAAACTGGTGGAACGTCAACGCTGTACCTACTGGTGGATTCTGCTAACCTAAGGCCCAGTGTGATGACCTGATAACATCTTTAATAGCATCAGCACATGGTGCTGCCCAGCAGCTGCTGAGGAGGCTGGCCCTGCTTGGTTGCATTGCCGCTGCTAGTGGCAATGCTGCCAGGCTACACCCCTCAGTGCTAAGCTGCTACGTTTGCACAGCAACACCTGTGCAGAGGGCTGATTTGTGTTCCTTGTACATAAATTACCCAGTCAACTGCGTGGTTAGGCATCTTGGCATGTGGGCTCGCTTGGTTTTTGAGGGACAACAGTTGCTCACACCTAGGCTACACTGCCACAGAAGCATATTAGCGCTATGATGCTCTCACGTATGCAGAGTTGTCAGGGACAACGGTGCTCGTATATGCACATGCGTTTCTGGACTCCGCTTGTTAGCCGCTAGTTCATGTTTGTTGTACAGCAGCACTTGATGCTGCTTGGCTGGCAGTTGTGCTGCATAGGCGCCTGCCATGAATTATTCACGTGTTGGTGGGTCCATTCATGGACGGAGTGTGCATGGGCTATCATGGCACGGCAGCCAGGTCATCATTTTTCTGTGAAGTGATGGTCAATGCTGTACAGCTGGGTAACATCATTCGAAAAAAATCGAAACACTGTTCCTGTTGACAGTTTGACAGCAGCCTGCCATACTTTTGTTAGGCAGCAGTAAACAGCCTTGAAGTTGATGACTAACAGCGCATACTCCTTGTGCTGTGTACACAATCTTACTCAGAAGAAACTCACTGAGTCTTGGACTACTGGAAACTCAACTGTCTTGCTGCATGGAACGCACCGTACTGGAAGGCACATGCACTTGAGTGATTTAGTGAAACTCAGCTACTAACGAATCGTGACACTGCTCATGCCATGAGTGTGACCCACTGCAGGCTCAGGCACACACATCTATCCGCAACTGCCGCAATCTCATCATGCGATGGGACTGGGTGATGCCAGCTAAGCTGAATGCATCCGGTGCAGCTAGTAGCCGGCAAGCGATCCGGTGCAACCGTGCGGAACAACAGTGTTCTGGGGTGGCAGCCCTCAGGATTGGCAGCTATCCAGTGAAGCTGGCAAGAGTGCACTGCCAGCGACTGGCATGGCATGCTATCTCAGATATTGCAGTCTGCAATCCCCAGAATCATTCTGACCATGATGGTGGTAACATGATGATGATGATGACCATGATGGTCAAGCATTGCATGAAGGTGTGATGCTTGCTTTTACCTGGAGCCCAGGATCAGCCTAAAACCGTTCACTATACATTGCATGAAGGCCCTTCATGCCATTAGTAATGTTGCCGCAAGTTTCCAAGCACTCCAGGTGACCTGGAGTCCAACATCCACCTTGTATCGTTCACTTCACATCACCACAATTTGTGCCACTGAGTGAACGTTTTAGGCGGATCCTGGACTCCAGGTAAAAGCAAAATTTGCTGCTATAATGATCATACAATGCTTGACCAGGAGCGCCCGCTCAAAGCTCTCCTGGTACTTCAAGTGGGCTGTCTATGCAGGCAAACCGTCCAGCATGCAGGCATCACCGTTGAATGCATCTGTAACGCAGAAACGACGTAAAGGACAACGCAGTGTCAACGAGAGTGGCCCAAGCGGGCACCCTGTGACACTCGCTGCCCAGCCCAACTGCCAGTGCCAGTTCAGTCCGCGAGAACCCTCGATGACAATGACAGTACCAGGGCGTAGGCACACTTGATCTTCAACGCACCTCACAAGTAGCTCATTAGCCACAGCATGGACAGCATCATGGACAGAGGACGGTTCAGCGGTACCAACAACAGCACCCAACCTGACATGTCAGGACAACAGCATCTAGTGCAGAACGACATGTTGATACCATCTAAGCAGCGGGCACTCTTGGCTGGCAGGCCCTGCGGAGCGGCTCTCCCACTGCATGCCGATTTGCTAGAGTGCTGCCGTGTTGCCACTGCCACTGCTGCTGATGCTACTGCCAATGGTGCTGGTGTTATGATACTGAAAGATGTGCTGAGAGATATGTTGCACAATTATCAGCAACTTGTGCTGGCAGCAACCAACACACCAAGCAGCAACCTGCTCCTGAGGACTCCGAGTCTGAGTTGGCTGGGCCGGCGCCCAACGATTCTACCCCTCAGGATGGGCCACTGGTCTTCAAGTGACCGCAGTCCTTGGGCGGTTGTCAGTTCAAAATTCAGGCTGACCTTCAAAATCCTATCGGCTGTCATGACAGAGGTCATCAATCTTTGATCAACACAAGGCTTGCGTTTTGTGGCAAAACCCGCAGAACAAAAACACGTGGTCAGGCCTAGGCACAGCATGGCAATGAGCAGTGCAAGCTATGTAAGCCTTGAAGTCTTGAATGTTGATTTTGTAGCACCGTGCTAGAGTCTAGCAGGAAAAGCCGTTTCCTGCACGGCTTCACATTCAAGGCTTCAAGGCTTACCTGAGGCTGCTCACGCATGCAAGGCTGTGCATGCACGCAAGGCTGGTTGGACCCACCGTGGGTATTACGGTAATGCTTTGCTAATTGTCAATGGTGAACAACTAGCGGCACTGGAAAGAACATGCCATGCGTGACGCAAGCCCTGTGTGGCACTTGTTTTGATCAAATCATCTTTTGAACATCAGATCATCTGTTGAACACCCTCCTGCACATGTCAGCAAACGGATGTAGACGGACCCTGGACTCCAGGTAGAAGCAACATCATTCAAAAGCAACCTTTCACATGATACCTCAATGCAAAAAGAACGGATTAGACGGATCCTGGACTCCAGGTTAAGGTAACATCATACCTTGATGCGGAAAGCGGGGATTTATACGGGTCCTGGACTCCAGGTAAAAACATCCGATACCTTAGCCCTGTACCTACCAGCAGCACGGTGTGTTTGGAATAAGTAGGGGAGCTTGCAACAACCACCCTGGCCGGGGAGGCAAATCGAGCAATGAGTTTTATTGTTACAGGAGCACCAGCCTCGGCTTGGTAGCCATCAAGAGGCCCATACCAACTTACTGCTGACTTGCTCCATTGTCGTGCAAGTATGCTAACAGGTGCCATGTTGTGACTGGGGTGTCATGCTGACTGTGCGGGTGACATCCATGAAACCACCACACACATGCTAAGACCCCACATTCAGCGCCATACAACTCAAAACTGTCAGGATTACATCCGATGTAGTGACTATGTGTGGCTGTGCTGCGTATCCCCACTATGCCTAACTACCTGCCATGTCACTAGGGAGATGATGGTGTCATGATTAACGCTGCCGTCGCAGCTTGATCATTACAGGGGCTATGTGACACCCGTGAAGCTTCTTTGTGATGGCAGGAAATCAGAAGGAACAAGGGTGATGATGGGTTAGTGCTCTCACCAGCACTTGTGAGTATTCTGTGCAGCAAGTCACTGGCAGTGCAGCTGCAGGCCTGTCAATGTACTTGGCAAGCAACTGACAACAGCTACATCAGGCAGCTTCCCGGGTGCTCTCGGCTAGGGTGTGCTGCGCATCCGTTATACATGCGTTCGCAGCTGTACTGGGTGGCTACGCAGCTGGCATGGCTTCTGGGTTCAAACAAGGATTCTGCAGGCGGCATCAACAGGTGCAGCCTTGATCGACGCTTCTGCTGTGCTGTCATTGGGATCCGGTATACATTCACGCGTAACCACGTGCACGGAGTAACTTACCAGCTGCAACCGCGCATCATGCGTCGAGGGCGGGGTGCGCAGATCATGTGGACAGCGTTTATCAGTTTCAGTATAACCAGTCCCCTCAGCAATGCTACCCTTATTTCAGCCATTGATGTTTGTGTTCACCAGCTATGGTATCCGATCTTTGGAGTTGCTGCGCGCAGAACGACTCGAGCAGTCGTCTATGCAGAGCTTTCCTCACAAAACTGACGGTACATGCAGGCCATTGTAGTATGTATGATGGCATTAATGTCAAGCCTTTAAACATGTTCTTCAACTGTGTGATATACCAGACCCTCTCTCCTCTCCTGGAGAATCTGACTGATCGCTTACGGAACATAACTGTATTCAGCTACAGCCGTTTAACCTTGAGACTGGAATCAAGGGCGCGAGCGGCTTGAATGAAGATGCAGAGAAGGTCGGCGACGACACCGAATCGTTGCTGCCGGGGTTGAAGCGTGGAGCAAGGCGCCAAGGGGTTCATATGATGGAAATACATAAACCATTGATGGCGCTGCTAGGGCAGTATAACCGTGCAGCTGGCAAGCACTGAGATGCGGATGTGGTTGGGACACCAGCGACGTTTTTTGGCATATGTCGCACATGTATACCTCGCCGAAACACTTTGACCCAAAACAGAAGAAGCACACATGCCGATTCCGCCGTGACGCGCCTGTACGATGGGCCGTGCTGGCCATGATCGGTGATCAATAGCCGGTGTGAACTTTACTCAATTACATAAACACATGGACAAGGTCGAAATGTTTCTGTTTTTGCTAGTTTGAAGAGAGGATAGGGGGCAGACTACAGGAACACGGTAGCGATCTGAGATTCCCAAACCTGACCTTTACCCGTAAGTGTGAACGATGGTTTTGTGCAAGCCCCACGAATATTGTATCAGTAATAAAAATGCGATGATGCTTCAACAAACGGCTGGCAAGGATACCATACCATAGAATACCATTCCAGGTCTTCAACAGGATAAACTGTGGTCTACAAGGTGCATTTTGCGATACCACAGGCTGATCACGAAACTACAGAAGTGCTTGTCTCGCAGCCTTCTAAAGCGAATTCGCGAGTGTTAGAGAACTCAAGAGAACTTCCTCCATATAAGAAAGCCATTCACGAAAGTCACAATTGCCAATACTTGTTGTGTTGACGGTACTGCACGAGTGCAGTGCACGAGCGCAGTGCATGAGCTCAAATTGAGCCGTATATATGAAATCAGCGACATTCAGCTGCCCTGCAGGGCGGTGCCCGTGAATTTCTCACAATCTGCAATGCTGGCTTCTGGGCGTATACATACATGTGATGTGTTGTTGTGGTTTTAAGTTGATTAATAACGCCTCAGGACATATTCTACAATTGACCAAGGACGGTGGACGCGTCTCAACAGGTTTCCGAGTGTCACGTTCAACGTGCAGCGTCCTGTTTTTTTGTCGATTTTCGGTACCGGTCTTGGTAGCTCTGGCAGAGCGCGTATGGTAACTGCCTGATCCCCGAAATGGCGTATGCAGCAGCCTAGAGATTCAAGTTGATAAAAAAATCGTCATATGCCGGCTGCAACAGCAACAGAACAAATTATATGTTATCCAACTCCTATAGTCCATGAAGCATTTGGCTTTGCCAGGAAAGCGCAGACAGCGCTCATAGACACCATGTTATTTACGCGTTTCACCTCTGACCAGGCCTGCAAAGCATGATCCCTGATATTTATCATGCGCTGCTCAGCTGCTGCCACAGCAGTTTAGACAAACCATAGTTTTATATCATGCTTATTTCCTGCTAGTTCAAGGCGCCTGCTGTCTCGTTTTATTGGGATCGTTGGGTACAGGAACAACAGTCAGTTGCAAACACTCCGATGCTCTGACACAGGATGATGCAAAGTTCATCAAATTTTATGGCCGGTCTTGACAAGTTGCATCTTGGTTCCTCCGTTTTGACCCGCCCATATGGTATGGAGCCCTTCAGAACCACATGCTTCTTCTAGCTCAAAGTTCCACTCCGCACAGTGCCGTTCAGATTCTAATAATGTTTATATGGAGTATAAACTAGAAATCGTATACATATGCATGAGCGTAGCTCCAGGTGCACATGGCAGCGGGCACAGGCTTGGTCATACGTGGACCGCAGCACACAACAGCCTTCGATCAGCTGATCATATGACTGATCAGTCATATACGTACGTGACGGCTGCATCGTGAACAGCAACTAGAGTCCAAGTCTTCAAGAAAAGAGAAAGGGTTTGGCATTAAATAAGTTTTTGTTGTACCACAACGTTGACGCTGACCCTGACCCAAAACGTGTCAATCTCGGCACTTCGTTTGATTCTGATGCAAGTGGTGCGCTGAACTTCTAGGTTGACGTACGTCAACCGAGACAAAACGCGTTTCGTCAGACAAGGTCCACGCTCCCACCCGATAAAATTACACATGCAGCTTCGCTCAAGCTGTCAGACAACTAGACGAGCTGGTCGTGTCCCATCGGCACCCTTATGCGCAACATGGCGGATCAATCACTGCAAGCAAGCTTGTCACTACTGTGTCTCACACTGGCTGCGATATGGGCGAGCTGCTTTGCACGTAACGTGTACACGTGGCGACGCTAGTGGCACTATACTCATCCATGGAGAATGCCGAGGGTTTCAGGACATGTTTCTGTACTCGCAATCTATCTATCCTATATATAAATTGAACAATAGTAGGGTCCGGTTTTCGGGGAAAAACGGGCGCGGCTCGCGCCGGCGGGCCGCCAGCACGGCTTCATCGTGAGCAGCTAAATTAGGGGCATCGTTCGTTCAGGGGCGCGCGCCCGGATGGTGGCCCCTGCCGGGAGCAAGGGCTGGGGGAGACCCTTCGAATGGCTTTTTCTCGCAAACGGCGCGACTTCATCCTTAATGGACATTGACCCAAAACGATGCTCATCGCATAATCTATCGTCTCAGCGAGCGTCGGCGTCATCGGAGGCTTCCTGTGGATGTCCACAAGTGTGAGACGTGTGAGGGATGCTGCGAAAGGAGGGCACAGCTGGCCAGGGAGGGGTCGAATAAGGGCAACAAGCACCCAAATGTCGTTTGAGGGGGCCTGGGGCCAGTCGATTGGCCCTGGCGGGCAAGGACTTTTTCGCGAGAGTACCTGCTGCGATAAAACCCCCTGTCCTCCCCCTCTAAAACAAATCTTTGTCGAAAAAACTGCAACTTCAGAAAGCAGGAGGTCTTAGCTTGCAGCAGCGCTTCCAGCAACGCATGCAGCAGACGCAAGCCCCAGACCCCTTGCTCGCAGCAGCTGGTGACAGACGACGTGCACAGCTGGCAGCCAGCCAGGAGCGCCACAGAGCTGCTCATGCCCAACAGCGTCAGCAGGCTGCAGCAGCAAGACGTCGGCTTCGTCAGTCTGCTGCAGCACCCAGTCCTGCCCCTGCAGCAAGCACAGCTGCAGGACAACAGCCAGCAGCCCCACCTACAGAAGAAGCAGCAGCAGCAGCAGCAGCAGCAGGCTCACTGGGACCCAGTGCTGAAGAGCTGGCAATGGAGTGGTCGCAGCAGGAACTGTCCCAGGTCCCACTGGCACAAGTGCAGCTGCACTCCTTCTGCAAGGAGGGCGCAATCATAATCAGCTAAATTAGGGGCATCATCTGTGAAGGCCTCGGGGCAGGCGGAGCCCTGGTGGGACAAGGGGCAGCAGTACACAGCTCAGAAGCCTTGGCTCCAAGAAGCCAGTAGGGCCAAGAAGCCACTCTGATGTGCACCATGTCATGGACCTTACGCCCTCAAGCGCCCAACGACATACAAATGATCGAGAGCATCAAAAAGCTTGCTCACATGTGTGCATGGCCGTGGCATCATGCCACGGGGGTCATGCTAGTCCTATAAGCACGCTCCCCTGGCTGAGTACATCATAGAGCGTGCCATCTTGACACCCCTCAATCAACATGTTGATGCTATCAACGTGCAGATGATGGAGTGGATGTCAACCTTTGATGAGGGCGCTGAGCAACGGGAGTATTTGAGTGCAGATGGGATCGTAGGGGAGGGGGGTGGGGGGTTGTATCCAATTGAATTTTTAAACAGTTTGAATTTCTCGGGAGTGCCCCCTCACAAGTTGTCGTTGCGGGTGGGGTGCCCCATAATTTTGCTAAGGAACTTGAGTGGCGGGCTTGCTAATGGTACCCGCTTGATTGTCACATGGTTGGGAGACCGTGTTATTGAGGCAAGGGTTGCCACTGGTCCCTCCAAGGGTGAGGTTGTGTGTATACCACGCCTTGGTATTACCCCTTCAGACTCAAGTATGCCATTCACCTTGCGTAGGTTGCAATTCCCCGTCAGGCCTGCTTTTGCCATGACTATCAACAAATCACAGGGTCAAACCTTGAAGATGGTTGGGTTGTACTTGCCGAAATCAGTCTTTTGTCATGGACAGTTGTATGTGGCTCTGTCCCGTGTTGGGAGTAAACAAGCTGTGCGTGTGTTGGTTGAAGGGGGTTGGGTGAATCAGGGGGAGTTTGACAATGTGCCTGAAGGATTGTACACAGCCAATGTGGTTTACCGTGAAGTGTTGTCGTGACAGGCCCAACCACTCATGTGGGGATGCCTCTTATGGTGTGTTTTGTAGTAGGGTGATGACAAGGCCCAACCACTGATGTGGGGATGCCTTGCATTGTAACAGCTACATCAAACACGCTGACTGAGTGCCAAAGTCCATTGCCGTGGCATTATGCCACGGGTTCCACACTAGTATATATATATAAGAAACAACTTTGCCGGTCCTGTTTTCGGGGAAAAACGGGCGCGACTCGCGCCGGCAGGCCGCCAGCACGCCTTCATTGTAAACAGCTAAATTAGGGGCATCATTCGTTCAGGGGCCCGCGCCCCGATGGTGGCCCCTGCCGGGAGAACAGGCTGCGGGAGACCCTTCGAATGGCTTTTTCTCGCAAACGGCGCAACTTCACCCGTAATGTCCGCTCCGCTGGAACGATGCTCATCGCACAATCTATCGTCTCAGAGAGCGTCGGCCCCATCGGAGGGCGCCTGTGGATGTCCACAAGTGTGAGGTTGTTACAAGTTGTGTGAGAGTGCCCCAGTGCGCAGCTATCGCCACAACACGAACAAAGGGTTACATCGTTTGCTCCGCAACATCTCCAAAAGCACGTCCAAGTGCAATCGCTTCTCGCAAGTCGGCAGCATGCAGCTCACGGCATGGACCTTACGCCAGGAACACAACAACAGCAGCAACATCATCGGCATCATCAAAGGCAAACAACACACGAGGCTCGGTTCAATGCAGGTGAGGGCTGGGGTCATGGACCTTACGCCCTCAAGCGCCCAACAACATGCAAACGATCGAGAGCATCAAAGACAGGCAGAGGACGCTGCGCGCTATCATGATCAGCTAAATTAGGGGCATCATCTGTGAAGGCCTCGGGGCAGGCGGAGGGCCCTGGTGAGAGAAAGGGCAGCAGTAGACACTTCAGAAGCCAGTAGGGCCAAGAAGCCACTCTGATGTGCACCATGTCATGGACCTTACGCCCTCAAGCGCCCAACAACATGCAAACGATCGACAGCATCAAAAAGCTTGCTCACATGTGTGCATGGCCGTGGCATCGCCACGGGTGTCACGCTAGTCCTATCTATATATATAAGGTCGGGTCCGGTTTTCGGGGAAAAACGGGACCGGCTCGCGCCGGCGCGCCGCCGGCACGCCTTCATCGTGAGCAGCTAAATTAGGGGCATCGTTCGTTCAGGGGCCCGCGCCCGGATGGTGGCCCCTGCCGCGAGCACGGGCTGCGGGAGACCCTTCGAATGGCGTTTTCTCGCGAACGGCCGAACTTGACCCTTAATGGTCATTGACCCAGAACGATGCTCATCGGATAAGCTGTCGCCTCAGCGAGCGTCGGCCCCATCGGAGGCTTCCTGGGGATGTCAACAAGTGTTACGACCAGCAAGAGTGAGGGTTTCGCAGCGCGCGGGCGATTGCAGCCCATGGTTGTGATGTGCTAAATAAGGGGCATCGTTCGTTCAGGGGCCTGCGCCCGGATGGTGGCCCCTGCCGGGAGAACAGGCAGCAGCAGACCCTTCCAATGGCTTTTTCTCGCAAACGGCCGAACTTGATCCTTAATGGTCATTGACCCAAAACGATGCTCATCGCATAATCTATCATCTCAGCGAGCGTCGGCGGCATCCGAGGGCGCCTGTGGATGTCACGCTGCTGTTGTCACACGTCAGCAACACGTCAGCAACAACACGAACAAAGGGTTACATCGTTTGCTCCGCAACATCTCCGAAACCACGTCCAAGTGCAATCACTTCTCGCAAGTCTGCAGCATGCAGCTCACGGACCTTACGCCAGGAACACAACAACAGCAGCAACATGATCGGCCGTGGCATCGCCACGGGTTGCTCGCAAAGGAAATAGACTTGCTGAAACCGGGCATGGACCTCACTCCTTCCAGTGCTCTGCAGCTGCACGATGATCGAAACCGGCAGAGACGAGCTGCCTCAGAAGCGGCCTTCTCGCCTCTGCCTGTTGCTGAAGAACATGGACGAAACGCGTCTGCAGCAGCAGGAGGTCTTAGATTGCAGCAGCGCTTCCAGCAACGCATGCAGCACACGCAAGCCCCAGACCCCTTGCTCGCAGCAGCAGCCCCACCTACAGAAGCAGCAGCAGCAGCAGCAGCAGCAGGCTCACTGGGACCCAGTGCTGAAGAGCTGGCAATGGAGTGGTCGCAGCAGGAACTGTCCCAGGTCCCACTAGCACAAGTGCAGCTCCTTCTGCAAGGAGGCCAGATGTCAGTGCTGCAGGCACAACAGATCCATGCTAAATTAGGGGCATCATCTGTGAAGGCCTTGGGGCAGGCGGAGGGCCCTGGTGAGAGAAAGGGCAGCAGTAGACACTTCAGAAGCCTTGGCTCCAAGAAGCCAGTAGGGCCAAGAAGCCACTCTGATGTGCACCATGTCATGGACCTTACGCCCTCAAGCGCCCAACATGCAAACGATCGATGATGATGATGATGCAAACGATCGAGAGCTTGCTCACATGTGTGCATGGCCGTGGCATTATGCCACGGGTTCCACACTAGTATATAAAGAAAAGACTTTGCGGGTCCTGTTTTCGGGGAAAAACGGGCGCGACTCGCGCCGGCGGGCCGCCAGCGCGCCTTCATCGGGAACAGCTAAATTAGGGGCATCGTTCGTTCAGGGGCCCGCGCCCCGATGGTGGCCCCTGCCGGGAGAACAGGCTGCGGGAGACCCTTCGAATGGCTTTTTCTCGCAAACGGCGCAACTTCACCCGTAATGTCCGCTCCGCTGGAACGATGCTCATCGCACAATCTATCTTCTCAGAGAGCGTCGGCCCCATCGGAGGGCGCCTGTGGATGTCCACAAGTGTGAGGTTGTTACAAGTTGTGGGAGAGTGCCCCAGTGCGCAGCTATCGCCACAACACGAACAAAGGGTTACATCGTTTGCTCCGCAACATCTCCAAAAGCACGTCCAAGTGCAATCGCTTCTCGCAAGTCGGCAGCATGCAGCTCACGGCATGGACCTTACGCCAGGAACACAACAACAGCAGCAACATCATCGGCATCATCAAAGGCAAACAACACACGAGGCTCGGTTCGATGCAGGTGAGGGCTGGGGTCGACCGCGCCAACGTTGTTCAGCTCGCTCGACGTCCAGTTTCTGATGGAGTTGCGTGATGCTGCAGCGTCCTTATCGCCACTGCCTGGTGCAGTTGTGGAGACAGACACTTCAGGGGCGGCAGCAGGAGCAGGGGCATTCTCCAGACTGCAGCAGCAGTTTGTGCAGCGCATGCAGTCCGCACCACCACCAGACCCCTTGCCAGACCCCTTGCTGGCAGCAGCTGCTGAACGGCGACGTGCTCAGTATGCAGCGAGCAAGCAGCGCCTCAGGGAAGCCCAGGCAGAGAAGCGAAAGCAGGCTACAGCTGCCAGGAAACGGCTGCGTCGGTCTGCTGCAGCACCCACTCCTGCCCCTGCAGCAAGCACAGCTGCAGGACAACAGCCAGCAGCCCCAGCTACAGAAGAGGCAGCAGCAGCAGCAGCAGCAGCAGGCTCACTGCGACCCACTGCAGAAGAGCTGGCAATGGAGTGGTCGCAGCAGGAACTGTCCCAGGTCCCACTGGCACAAGTGCAACTCCTTCTGCAAGGAGGCCAGATGTCAGTGCTGCAGGCACAACAGATCCATGCAGGGCAGCGACAGCGCAGGGCTGTTCGACGGCAGCAGCAGTGGCACACACGCAGGCAGCAAGCTGCAGCCGCTGCACAGGAGCAGCGCCAGCAGCCCCCTGCCCCGCAGCAGCAGCACCAGCAGGCACCCCGCAGGTCAGCGCGCGTTGCTCAACGGCAGCAGGAGGCTGCGCAGCAGCAGCAGCAGCAGCAGCAGGCTCGACAGCACGCGCCAGCTCCACCACCTCCTGCACACCCACCAGCTCTGCAGCCAGTTGTGGAGGGCCCTCACTTCCCCAGGCATAATCTGGGGCCCCGGGCACTGCAGTGCAGCCACTGCCATGCAAAACTGTGGCCACCGGAAAACAAGGGCACGGGTGCTGCACCCCATGGTGGCAGCTTATGCTGCTATCATGGCAAAAGCTGCAGCATCCAAGACAGCTTCCAGCCGCCCCCACAGCTGATCAGAGTGCTGTTCACCAGCGACAGCCCCCGTTCCAGGGGATTCAGGAGGCAAGCACGTGCCTACAACTCAGCCTTGCAGATGGCCTCCAGTGGCCTGCAGGACATTGCACCACGGCAGGGGCCCAGCGTCATTGCCATCAGGGGTGCCGTTCACCATTTCCTGGGGCCACTGGCACCCGCCCAGGGGCAGCTGCACCAGTATGCCCAGCTGTACATCATTGATGACCCTCAGCATGAGGTGCAGAGCCGCATTGCTGCCTTAGGGCAAGCAGGCTCGGCTCTTGATGCGGAGCTCTTGCAGGACCTGCAGGACTGCTTACACACCCACAACACCTACGTGCGGCAGATCAAGCAGACCAAGGTGGGCAACAACTGTCCTGTGTATTTGAGGGAGGGGGCGGTTCTTGCTCATGTGCCTTCTGCCTGAGTTGTCCACATCGTCACACGCCAACTGCTTGCCATTATGTTGTTGCTGCAGGACCTGCCTGATATGCCGGAGTGGGAGCTGGTCTTCAAGACAGATGGGAGTGTAGATAGGAGGCGGTACAACGCGCCCACTGCTGGTGAAGTTGCCGGCTTCATGCCAGGTGGGTGCTCGAGGGCGGCTATGGGAGCAACACTGTTTGAGGCCCGCACGCATTGGTCTTTTGTCGGCGTTGGTTACGTCTGGTGGGTGGTCTCTTATGAGGTGTGTATGCACGCCACCTGCCCACACCCTTTGTCCTGTGGTGCTGTGCAGGTGACGGTGAGGGTGATGCCGCAGGCCATCGTGACATCCGAGTGCAGTTTAGAGATGGCCGCCTTCAGCGCATGAGTGACTGCAATGCTGCCTACGACCCTCTCCATTTTGTGCTGTTCCACCCGCATGCCGAGCCCGGCTGGCACCCTGCCGTGAGGCAACATGCACATGAAGAACCTGGGTCTGACAGTGAGGAGGAGGGGTTTGCGGGCGTGCCCGCAGCTGCAGCCGCCAGGGGTGCTCAAAGGGGTAGGGGACGGGGCAGGGGCAGAGCTGGTGGCAGGGGTGCTCAAGCAGGCTTGGGGGTGCAACACGACCCCATGCAGGCCAGAGGGCGTGGAGGGGGGCGTGGAAGGGGGCGTGGCAGGGGGCGTGGCAGGGGGCGCGGTTCAGATCGTGGCCCCCTCAAGCTTACACCCATGCAATGGGCAGCTTTTTGGTTGCATGATCGCCCCGCACCCTTTGACAATTGCATGGTCACGCATGTTGGCAGGTTGTTTCAGGAGTGGTGTGTGGACCAGTACTGCAAGGTGGAGGCACACAGGTGGTTGTGGGTGAAGCTCAACCAGCAGCAGTTGCGTGTCGAGTTGTACCAGGGTGTTGCTGATGCACTGCAACAGGATAACCTTGCCGACATTGGTCGCATGGTGATCTTGCCGTCATCGTTCCCCGGGGGGCCGCGTCACATGCATCAGTTGTATCAGGATGCCATGGCCTTGGTGCGCAAGCATGGCAAGCCTGACTTATTCATCACCATGACCAGCAACCCCAAGTGGGCTGAGGTGACTGCTGCGCTACTGCCAGGTCAGACTGCATCTGACAGACCTGACATTGTAGGGCGTGTGTTTAAGCTCAAGTTGGATGCCCTCAAGCAGGATTTGGTGCAGAACGGTGTGTTTGGACGTGTCGTTGCCGACATTCATGTTGTTGAGTGGCAGAAGCGTGGTCTGCCGCATGCGCACATTTTGTTGATCCTTGCTCCTGAGGACAAGCCCACTGGGCCTGAGGACTTTGATCGCATGGTGAGTGCTGAGTTGCCTGACAAGGAGACACACCCTGAGCTGTACGGCATCGTCACTTCATGCATGCTGCATGGCCCATGTGGCGCTGCTGACCCCACATGCGCTTGCATGAGGGACGGCACATGCACCAAGGGTTATCCCCGTGAGTTCTCTCAGCACACGCTTGACACTGGCAAAAGCTACCCTGTGTACCGCCGCCATCATGATGGTCGCCAGCACATTGGTCGGGGTGGGTGGCACTTTGACAATAGGTGGGTTGTACCCTACAACCCATTCTTGACTCTGCGGTACAACTGTCACATTAATGTCGAGGTGTGTAGCTCTGTAGCTGCTGTTAAGTATCTATATAAGTATGTGTACAAGGGGCATGATAGGGCCATGGTGGAGGTGCGTGAGGGTGGTGCAGCTGCCGGGGGTGGGGATGGCCAAGCGCCTGCGCAGGTTGTGGATCGTGACGAGGTCAAAGCCCACTTGGATGGGCGGTACGTTTCGGCCTCTGAGTGTGTGCACAGGCTTTTGCGCTTTGATCTGCACGAGGAGCAACCCAATGTGGTGCGGTTGCATGTGCATTTGCCAGGCCAGCAAACTGTGACCATCCCTGAGCAGGGTGACCCAGATGTTGACAGGGCAGCTGCTTTAGCAGCTCTTGATGCCGGCAGTCGCACCACTTTGACCGAGTGGTTCAGGTTCAATGCCAATGCTCCCGAAGGCCATGTTTGCCATGAGACACTGTATCACGACTTTCCGACCAGCTTTTGGTGGGATGCGGGTGCAAAGGTGTGGAAGGAGCGTGCGCATGAACGTGGCAGACCAGCCGTTGGCCGCATGTACTTTGTGCAGCCCACTGCCGGTGAGAGGTACTACTTGCGCATGTTGTTGTGTCATGTGCCTGGGGCTAAAGGGTTTGAGGACCTGCGCACAGTACATGGCGTTGTGCATCCGACCTTCCAAGCTGCCTGCCAGGCCCGGGGCCTTTTGGCCAATGATGCAGAGTGGCGCACGTGCATGGAGGAGGCGGCAGGCTTTGCACCTGCCAACCGCCTGCGTGCATTGTTTGCTACTTTGTTGGCGTTCAATGATGTTGCTGATCCTTTGCAGCTCTGGAATGATTTCAAGAACGAAATGTGTGATGATTTGTTGCATGCGGTCAGGGCTGTGAACCCTGGGCGTGACTATGATGATGAAATCTGGGGCAGGGGTTTGCACGACGTTGCCATGCATCTGCAAAGCATGGGTGGGCGGACTCTGGCCGAGTTCAACCTGCCAGTCGACCTTGCTCAAGCCGCGGCTGTCGCGTCTGCTGACCTGCTGGTGCGGCAGGAAAGGGACCGATACTCAAGGCAAGAGCAAGCTGCATTGTTGGCTGCTTCACTGAACAGTCTGAACACACAACAACGGGCGGTGTATGATGGTGTTATGGCTGCGGTGGCACAAGCCCGCGCTGGTAGCTTGAATGGTGGGAATGTGTTCTTTGTTGATGGGGTCGGGGGCGCAGGCAAGACGTTCACGTACAGTTGCTTGCTGGCTGGTGTGCGCTCGCAACCTGATGGTATTGCTATGTCCGTTGCTTCATCTGGCATCGCTGCTTTGTTGCTGCCAGGTGGGCGCACAGCACACTCCAGGTTCAACATCCCTGTGGAGGGCTTGCACAAGGACTCTGTCTGTTTCATCAGCAGGCAGTCTCCTGAGGCAGCTTTGGTGAGGGCTGCCGACTTGATCATGTGGGATGAGGCGCCTATGATGCACAAGCACGTGTTTGAGGCTGTTGATAGAACTTTTAGGGACATCATGGGCCACCCCAACGAGTTGTTTGGGGGCAAGGTTGTGGTGTTGGGGGGCGACTTCAGGCAGATCTTGCCAGTTGTGCCACGTGGCAACCGGGGGCAGATTGTGGCAGCAAGTCTTAAGAGGTCCAGCATCATTTGGCCCCATGTGCAAGTCTTACAGCTGCATGAGAACATGCGTGTCAGCATGTTGCGCCAAGCCGGCGATCTGCAGCAGGCGCAGGAGCTGGAAGACTTTGCTGCATTTCTCAAGCGTGTTGGGGACGGGACGGAGCAAGAGTACCCCACAGTTGGGGAGTCTGTGATTCGCATCCCGCCCGACATGTGTTGTGGCGGCCCTCAAGCCAGTGTGGGTGATCTTATTCAGGAAGTCTATGGGGGTTTGCAGGGCATGGAGCCCGGTCAGCGTGCTGAGTACATCGTAGAGCGTGCCATCCTGACACCCCTCAATCAGCATGTTGATGCTGTCAACGCGCAGATGATGGAGTGGATGTCGACCGTTGATGGGGGGGCTGAACAAAGGGAGTACTTGAGTGCAGATGGGATTGTGGGGGAGGATGCGCGCGGGGGGCTATATCCGACAGAGTTTTTGAACAACCTGAACTTTTCAGGACTGCCCCCTCACAAGTTGTTGTTGCGGGTGGGGTGCCCAATTATTTTGCTGAGAAACTTGACTGGTGGGCTTGCTAATGGTACGCGTTTGATTGTCACAAGGCTGGGGGACCGCGTTATTGAGGCAAGGGTTGCCACAGGCCCCTCCAAAGGCGAGGTGGTGTGTATACCTCGCCTTGGGATCACGCCGTCTGACACGAGCATGCCATTCACCTTGCGTAGGTTGCAGTTCCCTGTCAGGCCCGCCTTTGCCATGACTATCAACAAATCGCAGGGTCAAACCTTGAAGATGGTTGGGGTGTACTTGCCGAAATCAGTCTTTTGTCACGGACAGTTGTATGTGGCACTGTCCCGTGTTGGCAACAAACAAGCTGTGCGTGTGTTGGTTGAAGGGGGTTGGGTGAATCAGGGGGAGATTGACAATGTGCCTGAAGGAATGTACACGGCCAATGTGGTTTACCGTGAAGTGTTGACATGACAGGTCCAACCACTGATGTGGGGATGCCTTCTTAGTGTTGTACTTGGCTGAGCCCAACCACTGACGTGGGGATGCTCTGTGTCTTTGCATCAATTGTAGTGCAAGTGCCCAACCACTGATGTGGGGATGCATAGCACTGTGTGTTTTGTAGTAGGGTGATGACAAGGCCCAACCACTGATGTGGGGATGCCTTGCATTGTAACAGCTACATCAAACACGCTGACTGAGTGCCAAAGTCCATTGCCGTGGCATCATGCCACGGGTTCCACACTAGTCTATATATATCTATATATATAAGAAACAACTTTGCCGGTCCGGTTTTCGGGGAAAAACGGGCGCGGCTCGCGCCGGCAGGCCGCCAGCACGCCTTCATTGTAAACAGCTAAATTAGGGGCATCATTCGTTCAGGGGCCCGCGCCCGGATGGTGGCCCCTGCCGGGAGAACAGGCTGCGGGAGACCCTTCGAATGGCTTTTTCTCGCAAACGGCGCAACTTCACCCGTAATGTCCGCTCCGCTGGAACAATACTCATCGCACAATCTATCGTCTCAGAGAGCGTCGGCCCCATCGGAGGGCGCCTGTGGATGTCCACAAGTGTGAGGTTGTTACAAGTTGTGTGAGAGTGCCCCAGTGCGCAGCTATCGCCACAACACGAACAAAGGGTTACATCGTTTGCTCCGCAACATCTCCAAAAGCACGTCCAAGTGCAATCGCTGCTCGCAAGTCGGCAGCATGCAGCTGACGGACCTTACGCCAGGAACACAACAACAGCAGCAACATGATCGGCATCATCAAGGGCAAACAACACACGAGGCTCGGTTCAATGCAGGTGAGGGCTGGGGTCATGGACCTTACGCCCTCAAGCGCCCAACAACATGCAAACGATCGAGAGCATCAAAGACAGGCAGAGGACGCTGCGCGCTATCATAATCAGCTAAATTAGGGGCATCATCTGTGAAGGCCTCGGGGCAGGCGGAGGGCCCTGGTGAGAGAAAGGGCAGCAGTAGACACTTCAGAAGCCAAGAAGCCACTCTGATGTGCACCATGTCATGGACCTTACGCCCTCAAGCGCCCAACATGCAAACGATCGAGAGCTTGCTCACATGTGTGCATGGCCGTGGCATCGCCACGGGTTGCCCGCAGCTGACGGACCTGACGCCAGGAACACAACAACAGCAGCAACATGTTCGGCATCATCAAAGGCAAACAACACACGAGGCTCGGTTCAATGCTGCACAGCAGCAGCACCAGCAGCCCCCTGCCCCGCAGCAGCAGCACCAGCAGGGACCCCGCAGGTCAGCGCGCGTTGCTCAACAGCAGCAGAAGGCTGCGCAGCAGCAGCAGCAGGCTCAACAGCAGGCTCAACAGCACGCGCCAGCTCCACCACCTCCTGCACACCCACCAGCATGTACATGTACATGTTTGCATGTATGGTGGTGCCAGTGCCCAACCACTGAAGTGGGGATGCGCAGCACTGTAACATCCACACAAGGTACAATATATTTCCGCTCCTGAGGGGCGCGGGGCCAATGGCGTTGATGCTATGGCTTAATGGGTAACATGATGATGATGAAGGTACAATATATGTGTACGCCCTCAAGCGCCCAACAACATACAAACGATCGAGAGCATCAAAAACCTTGCTCACATGTGTGCATGGCCGTGGCATCGCCACGGGTGTCACGCTAGTTTAATATATAGGACTAGCGTGACCCCCGTGGCATGATGCCACGGCCATGCACACATGTGAGCAAGCTTTTTGATGCTCCAGCTGTGCACGTCGTCTGTCACCAGCTGCTGCGAGCAAGGGGTCTGGGGCTTGCGTCTGCTGCATGCGTTGCTTGCAGCAGCGCTTCCAGCTTTTGGGCTCGAGCAGCTCTGTGGTGCTGCTGCCTGGCTGCCTGCTGTGCACGTCGTCTGTCAGCAGCTGCTGCAAGCAAAGGGTCTGGTGGTTGGGTCTGCTGCATGCGTTGCTGGAAGCGCTGGTGCAAGCTAAGACCTCGTGCTGCTGCAGACGCGTTGCGTACATCTTCAGCAGCAACAGGCAGCGGCGAGAAGGCCTCAGAAGCGGAGTGGTCGCATTGCCAGCTCTTCAGCACTGGGTCCCAGTGAGCCTGCTGCTGCTGCTGCTGCTGCTGCTGCTTCTTCTGTAGGTGGGGCTGCTGCTGCGAGCAAGGGGTCTGGGGCTTGCGTGTGCTGCATGCGTTGCTGGAAGCGCTGCTGCAATCTAAGACCTCCTGCTGCTGAGACGCGTTTCGTCCATGTTCTTCAGCAACAGGCAGAGGCGAGAAGGCCGCTTCTGAGGCAGCTCGTCTCTGCCGGTTTCGATCATCGTGCAGCTGCAGAGCACTGGAAGGAGTGAGGTCCATGCCCGGTTTCAGCAAGTCTATTTCCTTTGCGAGCAACCCGTGGCGATGCCACGGCGGATCATGTTGCTGCTGTTGTTGTGTTCCTGGCGTAAGGTCCGTGAGCTGCATGCTGCAGACTTGCGAGAAGTGATTGCACTTGGACGTGGTTTCGGAGATGTTGCGGAGCAAACGATGTAACCCTTTGTTCGTGTTGTTGCTGACGTGTTGCTGACGTGTGACAACAGCAGCGTGACATCCACAGGCGCCCTCCAATGACGTCGACGCTCGCTGAGATGATAGATTATGCGATGAGCATCGTTTTGGGTCAATGACCATTAAGGGTCAAGTTGCGCCGTTTGCGAGAAAAAGCCATTCGAAGGGTCTCCCGCAGCCTGTTCTCCCGGCAGGGGCCACCATCCGGGCGCAGGCCCCTGAACGAACGATGCCCCTTATTTAGCACATCACAACCATGGGCTGCAATCGCCCGCGCGCTGCGAAACCCTCACTCTTGCTGGTCGTAACACTTGTTGACATCCACAGGAAGCCTCCGATGGGGCCGACGCTCGCTGAGGTGACAGCTTATGCGATGAGCATCGTTTTGGGTCAATGACCATTAAGGGTCAAGTTCGGCCGTTCGCGAGAAAAAGCCATTCGAAGGGTCTCCCGCAGCCCTTGCTCCCGGCAGGGGCCACCATCCGGGCGCGGGCCCCTGAACGAACGATGCCCCTAATTTAGCTGCTCACGATGAAGGCGTGCTGGCGGCCCGCCGGCGCGAGCCGCGCCCGTTTTTCCCCGAAAACACAAAACCTACTATTGTTAAATTATAATATAGGACTAGTGTGGAACCCGTGGCATGATGCCACGGCCATGGACTTTGGCACTCAGTCAGCGTGTCAGCGATAAGGCCGCTTCTGAGGCAGCTCGTCTCTGCCGGTGTCGATCATCGTGCAGCTGCAGAGCACTGGAAGGAGTGAGGTCCATGCCCGGTTTCACCAAGTCTATTTCCTTTGCGTGTGGAACCCGTGGCATGATGCCACGGCAATGGACTTTGGCACTCAGTCAGGGTGTTTGATGTAGGCATCCCCACATCAGTGGTTGGGCCTGTCATGTCAACACTTCACGATAAACCACATTCGCAGTGTACATTCCTTCAGGCACATTGTCAATCTCCCCCTGATTCACCCAACCCCCTTCAACCAACACACGCACAGCTTGTTTACTCCCAACACGGGACAGAGCCACATACAACTGTCCATGACAAAAGACTGATTTCAGCAAGTACACCCCAACCATCTTCAAGGTTTGACCCTGAGACTTGTTGATAGTCATAGCAAAGGCGGGCCTGACCGGGAACTGCAATCTTCGCAACGTGAATGGCATGCTTGAGTCCGAAGGGGCGATCCCAAGGCGTGGAATACACACCACCTCACCCTTGGAGGGACCTGTGGCAACCCTTGCCTCAATAACGCGGTCTCCCAACCGTGTGACAATCAAGCGGGTACCATTAGCAAGCCCACCAGTCAAGTTCCTCAGCAAAATGATGGGGCACCCCACCCGCAATGACAACTTGTGAGGGGGCACTCCTGAGAAATTCAAGCTGTTTAAAAATTCAGTCGGATACAGCCCCCCACCCCCCTCCCCCACAATCCCATCTGCACTCAAATAGTCCCGTTGCTCAGCACCCTCATCAAAAGTCGACATCCACTCCATCATCTGCATGTTGACAACATCAACGTGCTGATTGAGGGGTGTCAAGATGGCACGCTGTATGATGTACTCAGCACGCTGACTGGGCTCCATGCCCTGCAATCCCCCATAGACTTCCCGAATAAGATCACCCACACTGGGTTGAGGGCCGCCACAACACATGTCGGGCGGGATGCGAATCGCAGACTCACCAACTGTGGGGTACTGTAAGGTTGAAGGAACCGGAAGTTTCTGGATGTTTCCAGAAGGTTCCAGATGTTCCCGAAGTTCTAGAAGTCTCCGGAAGGATGTAGATGTTTCCGGAAGTAGTATGTTCTAGGATTGTCTAGAAGCTTCCTTGGTCCAGAATGTTCCAATTGTAGGCAGTTGAGGAGTCGTTGTAGGTTTTCGCCAAGGCTATAAATAGAGGGGGCCTCTCCTCACTCAACAAGAAGTATTCACTTAAGAAGTCTTTCCATCAGACCTTTCAAGTCCTCGTAGCCTCGTCTATTGTGAGAAGCCTTCCCTTGGTAACTAACTGAGCCTTCTATACAACTACGGCCTACGTCGAATCGCTATAGAAGACCTTAGTTGCCAAAGGATCCGCCGAGAAGGCGTGACAAGTGGTAGCTGAGATTGTCTACGAACACCGAGGAGTCCTGGAGATTCTACAAGCTTCCGGCATATGCCAGGCAAGTATAATCCGGAGAAGCCTGTACCCAAGGTGAAGTTTCTGGAGCCTCCCTCGCACCCAAGCGTCGCCAAGTTCCGGACAACCTTTGAGCTCAACGGCGTGGAGTTCGTCACTTCTACTCCTATCCTGAACCTTCCTGCCAAGACCGACTATCATTGCCTTAAGCCTTCCACTAACATCAAGAAGCATCCAGCCAAGAAAATTCCCAAGTCTTCAACCTACTCTCCGCGCATCCGGAAGATTCTCAACATCCTCACCAAACCTCAGCCACGCCCGTGAAGCCCCAGTGCTTCAAGAAGGAGGTGCGCAAGCTAATCCCTTTTAAAAGACGTTTGTGCGCGCATTCGGACAGCCCAGGCGGCAGAGCTCCGCGCACACCAGGAGAAGATCCGGAATCTTCTTCACACGGCAATAGAGGAGCACATCACTAAGGAGGCCAAGGCCAAGGGCGTCTCTGATTGTGAGTCCGCTTGCTAAGCAGCCATGGAGGGATCTGGAGTGTTGCCGGAGATGTTGGCCTTACAGCAGCAGGTGGCTCAGCTTCAGCACGCGCTTCAGCAGATGCTGCAGCAGCAGACCAGTGCTGTGCCTACAAGCAAGCTGAAGCTCCCCAAGCCACCAGAGACCAATGTCAGGCAGCCTACCCCTGTCAATTGGTGCCACAAGATGGAGACGTACCTTGCGGCCGAGGGCGCCAACCTCAGCAGCTCTTCCATTGTGACGGTGGCAGCGGCCTACCTCAAGGACTCAGCCTCAACTGGTACCGTGGCGGTGGGCAAGGCTCAGCCCTACGCTTCTTGGGATGAGTTCAAGAAGGCCTTTATCGCCCGCTTCACCCCTGTTGACCCAGAGGTGGACGCGCGGGAGAGGCTTGACCGGCTCACCCAAACGCGTAGCGTGTTCGCCTATGCCCAGGAGTTCAACACCTACCTGCTGGAGCTGCCGCACATGGACGAGAACGACCGCATTCATCGCTTCATCCGCGGTCTGAAGCCGGAGGTGCGCATTCACGTCAAGCTGCAGCAGCCAACCACACTGCATGACGCCGTGTAGCTTGCCATTAAGGCAGACTCGATGGTGTGGGAGCGTGGTCGAAACGGCAACAGTCGCTTCGTCAACATGAGCAGCAACAACCGTGGAGCGGTTGCAAGGGGCGGACCGGCAACCATGGAGCTCGGAGCAATGGAGCCGCAGAAACCCAGGAACCAGCCGCTCAAGTGCTTCTACTGTGGCAAGCCAGGGCACAAGCGGCGGGATTGCAAGAAGCTGCAAGCGTACAAGCAGCGTGATGGGGACACCTCTGCACGGTCAAACTGAAGGGCGCGCGCAGTAGTGTGGGTCGTACTGTGCGCATTGAGCAGGCTCAGCCCCGTGCGCCTGTGAGAGACTCACGCCAGGTAGAAGGCTCACAAAGGCCTAGTGAGCCTGGAGCATCCAGTGCAGCCCAGGGAAAAGCGGGTACCCGTCGTTGTGGACGCCTGCGGGACTGTACCTACTGGCTGTTCAACCGCCTGGAGAAGGTCAAGTATGCCGATGCTTACGGGCCATTCTCAGTGGACGCCTGCGCACGTGAGGAGACCGCCCAGGCTGACAAGTTCTACAAGGGCTTCACTGACTTCCGCAAGGCTAATGTCAGCGGCGAGTCAGTATGGCTGAATGTGCCTTTCCGGCATGCTGGCCAATATCTGAGGCACTACCTGGATTGTAAGAAGACCGCACCGGAGACGACATGCGGCGTGTTTATCCCGCCCAAGTGGGACAGGAAGCCGTGGTGGAAGCTGACGCAGGGGATGAGGGTAATTCACGAGTACCCTGCGGGAACGGAGGGCTTGTTCTCTATCCCATCCGGGGACAGGTGGGTGGAGCAAGCTTCTCAATGGCCGGTGATCATCCTGTGGATCCGCCCGTGAACACAGGAGTGAAGCCAAGGCCATGGGAGGAGGAGTTGCCGGCGAAGCAGGAGCTGGAGACACTCACTGCACCCGAGGCCGAAGACTGGTGCACCGCCATGGAGCTAGGTGGTCTTGAGCCTGCTAGCCATGAGCTCATTCGTCTGAAGGCCAAGTGCCGCGGCGAGGTGCTTGATGTGCTAGTAGACTCAGGTGCGAGTGAGGACTACATCGATCCGAGGGTGGTGATGAAGTTCCGGTTGCCTACTCTCAAGCTCCATCGACGTCAAGTGAGGCTCGCCAACGGCTCACTGCAAGATGCGGGGACGGTCGTGCCTGACCTACGTTTCCGTATTGGACAATTCAAGGACCGGAGGCCTTTTACCGTCACTCAGCTGGCACCATACGATATCATCCTTGGCAAGCCTTGGTTGACTGCTCACAACCCTGCCATCGACTGGGTGTCTAACACCATCACCATTGAAAAGAGGGACGTCACATACACCTTGCAGCAACCCTCTAACATCGAGAGGACAACTCCCGGTGTCAGTTTGTTGTCCGCACTTCAACTCAAGCGGGAGTTACGCAAGGGCGCAATTGCTTACCTTGCCATCCTCAAGGAGGTTGAGGAGGACCCAACTATCCGTGCGATAGATGACCTCTCCCTTCCTTCGGGGGATCCCGAGTGGGTTGAACGGATGAAGGGGTACTTCACAAGTACTCAGCCATCTTTGGCAAACTGCCAAAAGGTGTACCTCCATCCCGAGGTGTGGAACATGAGATTGAGCTGGAGCCTGGTGCCAAGCCCCTTTACCTACGTATTTATCACATGAGCCCTTTGGAGCTGGCGGAGGTCAAGCGACAACTAACGGACCTGATTGACATGGGGTTCATCCAACCTTCCAAGTCGCCGTATGGAGCACCCATTCTTTTGTTCCTAAGAAGAATGGTAAGCTTCGTATGTGCATTGACTATCGGGCGCTGAACAAGATAACGGTGAAAAACCGCTATCCTTTGCCTCGCATTGACGAGCTGATGGATCAGCTTCATGGGGCGACGATATTCAGCAAGCTTGATCTTCAGAGTGGTTATTGGCAGATCCGCATTGCTGAGCAAGATGTGCCAAAAACCGCGTTCCGGACGCGTTATGGTCACTTTGAGTGGAAGGTTATGCCTTTTGGGTTGACCAACGCACCCGCAACTTTTCAGCATTTGATGAATAAGATTTTGAAGCCATATCTTGATAAGTTCGTGGTGGTGTACTTGGATGACATCTTGATCTTTTCCAAGACACCTGAGGAGCATTTGGAGCACGTGGCTAAGGTACTCGCGGTTTTGAGGGAGAATCAGCTTTATGTAGGGCTTGACAAATGTGCATTTGGGCTCAGCGAAATCGATTTCTTGGGACATGTCGTCAGTGCCGACGGCATTAAGCCAGATCCCAGGAAGGTGGCAGCGGTTACGGAGTGGCCGACACCTGGCACTGTGCGTGAAGTGCGAGGTTTTCTCGGTTTGACTGGTTACTACCGGCGCTTCATTCAGCACTATGCTCAAAAGGCGTACCTGTTGACGGAGCTCACCAAGGAGAGCATCAAGTGGCACTGGCGGGATGATGTAGAAGGTCGGGCCTTCGACGAGCTCAAGAAGGCATTGGTGTCCGCACCTGTACTGGTGACGCCTGATCCGAGCTTGCCTTATGAGGTCTACACCGACGCCTCCAAGTTTGCGCTTGGAGCGGTACTACTTCAAAATCAGGGCAAGGGCTTGCAACCCGTGGCTTACCTGTCACGGAAGCTCTCGCCAACAGAGCGCAACTACCCCACTGGAGATCGGGAGATGCTTGCAATCTACTACGCTCTACAGCAGTGGCGTTGCTATCTGGAAGGAGTTCCCTTCAGGGTCAACTCTGATCACCTGAATCATACTTG